>CM073000.1:137057629-137155129 GCA_037038555.1 Rhynchonycteris naso
AAATCCTGAGAATTATACAACGGAATATATAAAATAGTATTAAACAGAATATTTTACTTTGTTTCTCTGTCTTTTTCTCTTTCCTCTTCTAATTTCATTAGAATCATAGGAATTGTTCTTTCTTATTTTTTAGAAGAGTTGTCTCTGTGTGAAAAGCGTTGGATTAAAAATATTCCATAGTGAGATTCTTTATATTATCAAGTTTCCTTACATAACATTGCCCCCAAAAGATTTATATATTTTTGTGAAATTGCATTATTTTTAAATGAGGGGAAACTTAATTTTCACTGAGTGTTAGACTTCTAGACATTTTTGACACTTAAACATCAGATGATAAGAATTAAAAAAGACAACAATTTTAAATATCTAAATGTTTAAGAAAAATTGTTTCTGGCTAACCCATTATTGTGAAAATATAGATGTTAAATTTATTCAAAGAGGCAAATAGAAGGCAAGATAATAAATACTATGTATTGCCTGATTTAAAAATATATTAATTATATTTATAGAATATTATGACAAAATTTTTGTTGTGATGGTTATATTCCAGTGTATGTGCATACAAATGTAGACATATTTTGTTGTGTGTATGCATGTGTATATATACACACATCTTTCTAATTACATAAGATTAAGGTTGAAATCTGGTATGTCAAATAGAACCAGAATCATAGTTAGCAAACAGTATAGATTGGCAGAACTACAACCCAATTTTTAAAAAAGGCCTTCAATTTTTTTATCTTGGTTATAAAATATTATATAAATATTCCTTTTATATCCATTTTTTGTACTAAAGTTGTGCTTTTGTTTTAAAATGTTCCCCCAATCAAATTTAAATGAATAAGAATTCAAATGAGATATTTGCATTTATATGTCCTTTTACAATTCATAATATTACCAATACACAAGTTACCAAAATTAATGGTGTTTAGACACTATAAGCCAAAGTTGCATAAAATTTTATAAGTAATTATGTGTCTATTTCATACATTCTCTATATGTTTCAAGCTATTTCTAAATTGTGTATTTAAAGTCATGCTTATATTTATGGTCTGTATATTATATGCACATACTTAGCAATATTAATTTATTTCTTTATATTTTTCTTCTCAGTCAATGGAGATATATATTTGCTCCAAAGATTTATGTATAGAGATGAAAGAGAACTTCTATGAAATGAGAAAAGCAAGAATCAGACCTATTAAAAGAAGTGGAAGTAAGAATAAAGATCATTATTGAATGAAGCAACACAACCCAGGTAACAAACCATACCTCAGCAATATTGCATCTCTAACCAGAAAAAACTCTCCATATATAGCTTAGTTACAAATTGCTTCCTACCATGTTCTTCAACCAAAGATGTAGCTAGATTACTTTGCATTGTATTTCTGACAGTATTCTCCCTAAAGCTAATAAAATTAAATCACAACACATTTAGTTCCCTGTATGTGCCAGGTACTGTGTTAGGCATTAGAGAAGCTTCAAATGTATAAGATGAGGTTCTCACCCTCCAGAAACTTGTAATCAGTCAGTGGACTAGAGATCCTATTTTTCAATAAATAATCTTTATTCAAACTTTCCTTATGCACACAAACGACTCTGAGAGCAAATTTATTAAGTTTTCCAAAGTGCCAATCATTTTGAATACACTGAACAACTGTTGAAGTGAAATCACTGAGTCATAATTTAATAAAATGAATAAAACTGTTTTGTTGAGATAATTGATATTTAACACTGTAGTTCAAATCAAATTTGAGACTGAAAAAGCATTTTATCTGTCTCATAGAAATATTAGAGAAGTTTTCACTTGAGTTTATTTTTTTAGTTTATCATGTGTGTGTACACAGACTTAATTTCTTATGTAACTTATTTTCTTTAATTAAAAATTGGAATAAAATAATATAGCCTAAGTAGAAAATGTTATCATGATCTAGGGTTACTTTATAACTAATCTTCCAACTAAATTGAAGCTAGGCTTTTTTTTTAGTTAAATAATATGAAATAAGTTGGTCCTGCCAGTATACTTCTTAGTGAATAAAATGGTCAATATTAAAAGAACAGTGGTTGGTATTAACTAGCAGTTTCAAAAGAGTCCCCTGACTGAGTGGAAAAGAAATTCAAATTACTTTTTCAATTCTTGGAGCTATTATTAAAGTTTTTCAGGCTCAGAGAAAGAAAGAGCATGTGCATCTTATATTAGCTTTGCCTTTCTTACAGATTACCATAAAATTTTATTCTCAGATGTTATCCTGAGCACTAAATTTTCTTAAGAATAATTTTGGTAAATCAGGATTATGTGACTAAGGTTTCACAAAGTTTTAACTAGAATTAATATCTGGAAGATACTTTCCCATATCCCACAGTTCAGCATTTCTTTCTTGATAGTTTTGTAATAATGTCAGCCTACAGGCAATTTTACCAGTCAATTTTTGCTCTATTTTTAGATTATTATTATGATAATATGAGTGATACATCTAAAAAGGGTATCAAAATAGTGGTTGGAAAAATGCAATATTAACATTTATAGAGGCAGTTTTATTATATCCCAATTTTAGCTAATTTTGCTTTAGAATATAAAAAAGAGCATCTCTTAGGCACAATTTGTCTATTTTTGCTCACTCATCTAACATCTTAAAGATCACTTTATAAATGAAACTGGATTTTCATAGTTTCTCATTTAAGAATAAAAACAAAACTGAATATTTTGCTATTGAAAAGAAATTGTACTGCCTCTGATTACCCCAAAGCAAACATTGTGGTTTTTCTTAAATTAAATATGAAAAAAACAATAATTTTATATAAACTTGTTAAGATATACATCTCATACAGAGAAAACTACATATCTTTTTTTATAAGCCACTCAGAGTAAAGTGAGACTAGTAAACATATGAATCCTGAATAGTGAAGACCTTTATTTCTCAGCAAATGTGTGATATTTTTAAAGTTAGCAATATACTATTATAGAAATATGGGCCACAAATATCAACTATCTAAAGTTAAATAAAAGTGTTTATTTACAACTGAAAGGCTTTTATTAAGCACAGGTGGAAAATGGAAGTGCTATTTTATTTTATTTATCTGAAACTAGTGTTTTCTGATAAAAATTATGAAACTTGAGATGAAACTACATATGGGAAAAAAAGAACACAATCACTGTATTAAAGTTAATCCACAATATTTTGAAAGCAAATAAAAAATCCATTTTTATATCTTGTTTTTAATTGTCAGGTCATAACCTCTTTGAAAATTACATGATATATGTTACTGATGCCACAACCTTTTTGATCTTTGCCTGACTTAGAGTTTTGACCTAGCCTTAGAACACAAAGCATTTGTATTAACTGATGAAGAGGTCACTGAGTTTACAGCACACATTTTGTGTTTTATTCTAACAGTTCAATAATAAGGTGAAGGGGAACACTTCTGAGAATGATTGTAATAGATGTTTTTGCCTTTTTGTTATTAAAACCTCTTAAAACAATTGTTTTCAGAATTATAATATCTTTTTACAGTTTCTAGACTTCACATCAATTTATGCTGATCACATTCTATTTCTGCTATTTCATATACTGATAATTTTTATTAAGTTCATTATATTTTAGACCTCTTAGAGTGTTTATTTAAAATTGATTGCTTGACTAGATACATACCATATATTTTTCTCCCAAAGATTTAACTTATAGTACTATTTCTCATAAAACTATATTAAATGTTTTAATGCTGTTCAAATGTTGATGTTATTTATGTATGTGTAAACATAAGCATTTTATATGTAGTGATATATTTAACGTAGGAATCTTCATAACAATACATTTCAGTTAGAACACATTACAAGTTTAGTGAAAGAGCTTAAATAAACTTCATAAAAAAAAATTAACATGCATTTTGAGAATGTGTTATCTCTGAATAAATATACCTTAATGTTCAAATTCTAAAACAGCATTCTGTAAACTAAGTTAGTTATTCCCAAAACTGTGAGGATCTTAATGACTTTAAACATTTGATATTTTTTTCTAAGTATTGCCCTGTAAGTGAGATTTTATGATCATTTTACTTTTAGGTACCTAATCAGAGCTAGTAAAGACTTTATAAGATTTAGGATCATGATGATTCCTTTTGGAAACCATTTCATCTAGTCCCAGAGTTTCAGATGTTAAAATTTACTACATCTGAAAGAAACAGAGAATTAAGGAATTGGAAATTTAAAACTGTTTTTATATTGAATTGCTCATTATGTCTTGACAGATTTTATTTACATAAAATCCTAGTGAACAATTTTTAATGATTTTTTAAATGGAGAGTCTTTATGATTGAACTCTCTATTTACTAAAATATTTTACCGTAATATTTTCTAATAATTTACCAAAATGTAAAACAAGTGAACTAATATTATTATTTTTCTTCTTTTAATATGAACTTTCTTGTTGAATAGTTACATAAAATAAAAATGCATGTATGGATGTATCCATGTGTATAGTTTGATGAGTTTTGATAGGCATACAGATCAGTGTGAACACCATCACAATCAAGCATTGAATATTTCTGTCATTCCAAAAAGTACCTTCTTTACTCTTTGCAGTCAATCTCCCCAACACCAGAATCAGGCAACCACTGAAATAATTTCTAGTACTTTAGAGCAATTATTCCTGTTCTACAATTACATATAAATAAAATCTATCAGTTTTTAATTTTATTTTTTTGGTCTAGTATTATTTCCTCAGAATAATGTTTTGACGTCATAATAAAATTGTTCCATGGATCAGTAGTTTTTCTTTTATTTGTGAGTGTCTTTAAGTTATATAACATACCAAATTTAATCTATTCATTTACTGATGGAAATTGAACTCATTTTCACTTTCAGCTCTTATGAATAATGCTACTAGGAGCATTCATGTATGGAACTTTCTGGTGATAAGTGTTTTCATAGCTTGTGGATAGATGCCTAGGATTTTAATTGCTGTTTTTTGTGTTTTTTTCAATTTCTCACAGCAATGTTTTATAATTTTCAGTGTGCAGGTCCTGAGATAAAACCTACTTGAGAAAGAAATATGTATTTTAAATGTTTTTTCTTTATTTAGTTTGCCAATATTTTTTGTGGATTTTTTCATCTATATTCATAAAGGTAAATGGTCTATAATTTGCTTTTCTATAATGGCTTTGTCTGATTTGTACATCAACAATGATCTTTTCTGATTTACCAAGGTAATAATGCTAGTCTCCAAAAATTACTTGAGAAGTGTTTTCTCCTTTATTTTCTAAAAACATTTGTGTGAACTTGGAACAATATCTTTCTTTAATATTTGATGTATTGCACCAGTAAAATCATGTGGTCCCAGGGTTTCATTTGTGGGAATTTTTAAATTTCTGAAAAGTTTAATTTCTCTAATATGACAAAGTCTTTTTCTATTAATTATTTGCCAGTTTTAGTAACTTGATTCTCTTTAGTCATTTTCCCATTCTGTTTAAATTGTTGAGTATATTGGTCTTAATTCTTTATAACATTCCTCCTATATCATTATAACATCCATAAATTCTATAGAATGGCACTTTTTCACTCTTATTATAGGTAAATGTTGTTTTCTCTGTTTTCTTGCTGAGTTTAAAGATTTATCAATTTTATTCTTCTTTTCAAATAATAACTATTGGTTTCATTGATTTTTTTTCTATTTATCTCATGGTCTGGGTCATTGCTTTCTGCTCTTATCTTTATTATTTATATTCTACTTTGAAATTAATTTTCAATCCTCTATTATGAGTTTTTAAGGTAGAAGCTTACATTATTGATTTTGGTTATTCTCATGTATTTATTGAAAGCTAAAAATTCTTCTGAAAGCATTGGATTTTTGCCTGACCAGGTGGTGGCGCAGTGGATAGAGCATCAGACTGGGATGCGGAAGACCCATGTTCCAGACACTGAGGTCACCAGCTTGAGCGCGGGCCCATCTGGCTTGAGCAAAAGCTCGCCAACTTGGACCCAAGGTCGCTGGCTCCAGCAAGGGGTTGCTCGGTCTGCTGAAGGCTCGAGGTCAAGGCACATGTGAGAAAGCAATCAATGAACAACTAAGGTGTTGTTGGGCAGATAAAATATATTATGCTCACTTTGTTAAAGATCGTGCTGCCCACATGGGAGTTCGTTGATATTAATGTGTGTTCTGGAACAGGCTGTGGGCAGGCCGGGTCGTTATAGCCTAAGGCTTAGTTTAAGAGTAAACTCTTCCCCACGCCCTTGACTGATTGGATGATGTGGGTGGTGCACTCTCCTGAGGAATCCTATTGTGCCTCAGATGGATGGCTTTGTATCAGAGACTTTCTTGTCTGTAGATTGGATTAAGGGTTTGGATTTTCTATGCTATAAACTGGGGCAGTCCGGGAGTTTGCTCTCTCTCTCAGTTCCTGGGTTCCTGAGATTAGTATTAGAGAGGAGAGCAGAGTAAGGCCACGTGAAGGCCAGGAGAAGTAGCCAAGATGGCAGAGTGCTGAGGAAGAAGCCAGTTTCTTAAGAGTTTGTGCAGGAGGAGATGGGAAACAGAGGTGAATAAGTCTGGTGAGCTAGAAACCTTTGATTCTAGGAAACTCGGATAAGTCAGTAGCTTTGTGAGCACTGAATGTGTGGGTTTTGGAGCCCAGTGTGTGTTTTTGCTTGCCCGCCAGGTGCAAGCTAGAATTAAAGCTGATGGCTCACCAGTTGGTGGCTCCTGTGTTTCATTACCGACTGTTCGAATCCAATGCGAACCTGCGTGGGCCAGGCGGCTGTGATAGTGGCCGCGACTACTGGCTTTACAGGTGTCACAACGAAAAACTAATGATTGATGCTTCTCACCTATCTCCATTCCTGTATGTCTGTCCTTATCTATCTCTCTCTCTGACTCTCTCTCTCTGTCCTTATAAAAAAAACAAAAAAACAAAAAACACATTGGTTTTTGTCCTACAAATTTTCATATATGGTGGTATTATAATTACATTTTTCCAAATATTTTCTAAATTTAATTTGATTTCTCTTTCTACCTTGGGTATTTTGATGCATGGTGCTTAGTTTCTAAGTCTGGTGGGCTTTCGAGTTCTTCTCATTGTAGTTTCTCATATAAATTCTATTGTGGACAAAAAACTCACTTACTAGAATTTTAATCTTTTAAAATGTATTGAGTTTTGGTTGGTCAGTATATGTTCTGTAGTCCTCCCACCGGCTGGAAACTACCAGTGTCCCATGGAAAAAAACTGCTCAACACACAAACTGATGTCGGGAGGAAGAGGGAGAGGCTGTCAAGAGAGACAAAGACCACAGTTTTTATTGATCAGAAGCAGAACAAAGGTGACAGGATTACAGGGGAGGGAAATCAGGTGATAAGGGGAAAGAATGACTAACGTGCCTCTTGAAGACATGGAAAAAGGGCTAATTTCAGTTAGTGAATTCTTTTTCTTTTGCTTATTAACAAGCACAAAGGAAGGGACATCTAGAACTCTCTAGGCTAATTTCTTAAAAGCCTGTTCACATGCATTCCTTTGTGTTTGCACAAAAGTGCAAACAGTTTCTTGATGTTTGCATACAAGAAACCTATTTCCCTGTGTTTGCAGTAGGGGATTACATTCACATCACCCTTCACACTCAGGGCTTTTTAACTAAAATTTTCCAATCCAAGTCATTCAAGGTTCATGGTTAGATGGATGATTTGCTACATCTCCCCTTTTTTTGTTTTAGTAAAGATTAACAGAGAGGAAGATGGTTAGGTGGTTGTAGTGGAAGATAAAGGGTAACCATAGAGAGAAACAGGTTTTTAGGGGTTACAGGTGTGTCTGTATTTTATAAAAATTATTTATCATGCCTTGTTAGATGTTTTAAAGTGTCCCAGGTGATAACAGACACTCCCTGGAGATAGATTATGGAGATAGATTCACTATTATCTTCTGGATTTCTGAAACTGGGTTGCTTTCTAGAGGCTGATGCCAATTCATGATTAGGCTTCATGTTTCTTATTCCTTGCTGGTATTCAAAGAGGACCTGTTGATGACAAAATTGGAACATACTCTCACGCCCAAGTTAGTATTTGATTGGGTTCTCTCGCTCAGGGCCAATCAGTTAATATATTTCAGTACAATATGAGAAGCTTAGGCCATTATATGGCTGGTATAAAATGCCTCTCGGCTGCAGTAAGTCCAGTTGAAGAAATGTTCAAAAAATTAAGAGTAAAAAAAAAAAAGAGCCTTACACAACTGTTCTTGTGGGATGAGTCTCTCCTCCTGACTCCCCCTTTTTTGTTTGTTGAGATAGGTTTTTAAGGTGTAGTGAGCACATGCTATACAGGCCTTTCCTGTTGGATTATGAGAGATGCCTATAAAATGTTTAATATTCCATTTTTGTAAAACTACTTGGAATGCTTTAAAAGTATAGGAAAGGCCATTGTCTGTTTTAATTACATTGCATGGCTATAGTAGAGATAGCTCTTATCTAGGGAGGGATCCTTTTGCTACTGAAATCAAGTTGCTGACTATAACATTTTATAAGTCTATAATGATCTTCATATTCTTGAATTAAAATTTTATGTATCATCCCTCAATGTTTCCTCATTGGAAGCGGATAGGTTTTGATTTAACAATCATTGGTTGATTACATATTTCTACCATTTGCACATAAATTTTATTCTGAAATAGGATGCAACTTAGTTTGGTAGGGTTAAGAACAGATAAAGTAGCCCCCAGTATTTACAAGGGCCTTAGCAATTTCCCTTTGGAATAGTCATTTTAATTTCTCTTAAATTGTTAGTAAGGAGAAAGGAAAATGCCCTTCCATAGTCCTTGGGACAACTGTATGCTTACTTCTGTTTCTATTAATATATATAATATAAATCCTATTAAAGATTCCTCTACAAGATATATATATATATATATATATATATATAAATCCTATTAAAGATTCCTCTACAAGAGTTTCTCAGTAAACCCTATTTAGTAATTCTGTTGTTTGGCTCCTAGAAACCAGTAAATATATTATTTGGAATAGGTCAGAACAGCCAGGCTAACACATTCTAACAGTCAAATTTTAATTTTTTTTCAGAACCCATAAGGGTCCCAGATAAAATCAGGGAAATCTTTCACGTAGGTTAATTCTATTCTAGTCTAAGGAACATACACAATTGCTGGTTCCTCTTTACCTGAAACCAGCTCTTCTTCAGAGGGAGCTGCTAGAATTTCTGGATTATTCTGGTCTGAAATTTATTTTCATTTTCTCCTTGGTCAGTAGTGAGTGATAGTAGAAGACGCAAAGTTAGAAGAGCAGGGAAGAAGGATGGTGGAGGAGTCTGGAATGGGAAGATCTGATAGCAAATATAGTGGATAAGTTATAAAAGGAGAAAAAAGGGTGTTAGTATTCATTAACTTCAAACACTGCCTTTATTACACAGAATAAAATTTTTTCTCAAAAAATTTATCTGTGCTTGTCCAAAAGCTTCTATTTCCAATCAATATCTGACATACATTCATTTCGTATTAACTTTAGGACTGGCATTCTCTAATTGAATGTGCAGAAAAGATCACATTGGAGGGATCACAAGTTCCCCACTTTGGCCACATTAAGCTGAAATTCTTTCATTTCAGTATATACTTGCAACTGAAGCTGCAGAATTATTAACAGAAGGCTGGTGCCCTTGGGACTTGATGAACTTAAAGCAGTGGTTCTTAACCTTTTTTGAGGTACTGAATCCACCAGTTTCATATGCGCATTCACCGAACCCTTCTTTAGTGATAAATAAAATATGATTTTTTTTTCCAAATTTAGTTTTGCCAGTGTGAGACTAGAGTTGCTCAACTTGGCATTGCATATCATGCAGATAGGACACTGACTTCCATCCCGTTCTGTGATACATGTGAATCCATGTTGCACATATTTGTCTGACCACTTTCTTTTTTTGCTCGACATATTTAGTATGGATTAAAATATTAAGAAAGAAACCACACAACGTACAACTACGACAGCCATTGACTACTGCACACACTAAATTCCCCACAGCACTGATTGGCCAAGCAATGTAACGTGATCCTCTGCAGCAAGTGATAGCTAAGCAGGGCATGTCATCATGACTATACACAAAAGGTTCTTTACCTCTGCGGCAGAAGCTTCTCTGAACCCCTGAGACCAACTCATCAAACCCCTAGGGTTCGATAGAACCCAGGTTAAGAACCACTGCCTTAAAGGTATGATTTCCCATGTTAATTTTAGTTTTCTTTATACATCTGCAGAGTCTAAACAAATTCCTTGGGATATTATGTAGTGGGTTCAAGTGTGTTGCTTGTGGGTTGAGCTCTAAAGAAATTTCACCTCCCAAGTCATCTCAAATCCTCTTACATGTCTCAGTTTCTCTCCTCAGCTGCCTAATACAGCTGTGAAAATGCAGAGCACTAGGTAACCACCATTCCTGTGCACATCCCCAGATAAGTCAATTATTTAATTACAGTTAAATTTGGAAGTCCCTATGGGGTGACCTACATACATATCATGAGTCGTGATGGCCTTTTTACACCTCCACAGGTATTTTTTTTTCACAGAAATTTTTAGTCACCTAAGAATATCCAAGATTCAGGCTGGAGGAAGTAACACTTATTCTTGGAGCTGAACAAATTCAGGCTTTCATTTTGTTGGGCAGATAAAATATATTATGCTCACTTTGTTAAAGATGGTGCTGCCCACATGCAAGTTTTAAGAGTAAGTTTTTCCCCACACCCTTGACTGATTGGATGATGTGGGTGGTGCACTCTCATGAGGAATCCTCCCATTATGCCTCAAATGAGTGACTTTGTATCAGAGACTTCCTGGTTTGTAAATTGGATTAAAGGTTTGGATTAATACACTATAAAGTGGGGCAGACCGGGAGCTTGCTCTCGGTTCTTGAGGTTAGCATTAGAGAGGAGAGCAGATTAAGGCCCCGTGGAATAGAAGAGAAGCAGCCAAGATGGCAGAGTGCTGAGGGAGAAGCCAGTTTTAGCAGAGTTTGTGCAGAGAGAAGGAGATGGGGAACAGAGGTGAATAAGTCTGGTGAGCTAGAAACCTTTGATTCTAGGAAACTCGAATAAGTCAGTAGCTTTGTGAGCACTGAATGAGTGGGTTTTGGAGCCCAGTGTATGTGTTTGCTTGCCCACTGGGTGCAAGCTACAATTAAAGCTGATGGCTCACCAGTTCTTGGCTCCATTGTTTCATTACCGACTGTCCAAATCTAATGTGAACCTGCATTGGCCAGATGGCTGTGATGGTGGCCTTGGCTACTGGCTTTACACATTTATTCAGCAAAGATTTTCTTTATTCAGACTCAAAGTTAAGTGGTTCCAATTAAAAAAGACCCAAATTAAAAAGTAGCCATCCATTATTTATCCCCCTGTTCTGCCTTAACTTAGATTCTCATGTAGTAAGGTACCTAAAAGCTGAAAAATTAATACTAATATTTTAGGAGGAAAGGTCAGGCTTCCTGTCTTGTTCTTCTTTTGGGGAAGGGAGGGAGAAGAAATGTGAAAGTTTCCTGACTTGCAGAAACATACTGTGTAGGAGGCTCCTTTCTACGAGGAAGTTTAAAGAGCATTTTATTAATTTGGGCTAGGCGTGCAGATTTTGTAAATATGATTTTTTTTATACTTGTGTGATTTACACAAAACCAGGATGACCGATAGCATTGTATTGTAAATGAAGAAGGGAAGGAGATTTAGATTCCCCCCTTCCCCCCTCCCCCACACACTTGTAAGGAAGCAGGTAAATAGCTAGCCAAGTGCAGGAAAAAAGAGATTTAAAAAAACCTTTTCTTATTTGATGAGCCATTCGCAGGTATTAATCCCCTAGCGCCATGGAAACTGTCACTCCCCTCTTGAAAACATATAATTAATGTATATATCTCTAAACAAAGGAATGGCAAATGAACACTAGAAAATTTAGGAATATCTTTTAATATATAGAATAACATTTTTTGCTATTGTGTTACCTTATAAGTTTTGATGTGTAAAAACGTTTTTTATGAATTGTATAGACAAATGTTGTAAGCTTGCTAATGAATTGTGTCCCATCCCCCTCCTCCTTTTCCCGGCAACCTGTGTGTGTGAGAACAAAGGTATATAACCTGTCACAAGGGCTGTGCCCAACACACTATTTGGGTCTGCAAATGCCCCGTGTTAGTCATATGCGGCTGGCATATTTAATAAATCTCCTCCTTTAATAAAACCCTTAAAACTCATCTGGCCTTGGGATCTCTACATAAACCCACAGATGTGAGGTACAGTACTTTTCAGCATCTGGGGTACTTTACAACATTTGGCACCCAACGCAGAGCTCTGGTGTTTCACATCTCCAGGTAGAGACACCCCGAATAAGCTGGTCTCTCCAGGCAGCTGCCTGACTCTGCTTAAATCTAGAGAGGTGCCACCTAAGACGTTCCAGAGTTCCTGGTTTTTCTGTGAGTTCAGACAGTTCTTCGGCAGACACCTCCCAGTTCCCAAGTTGGACAATTTGGACAATTCAGCGGAGAAATAAAGGAGATAAGTAAAGCAACTCTTGCTTTACTGAATTCTGCCTTTCCTCTGAACTCTTGCTTTTCTGTTCTGTTTTGGACTAGTCAATTTGGGCTATTCTGTGGGGACTGGACACGGTCTCACTCACTCAATAGGCTCTTCAAGAACGAGATATTGGTGGAGAGTTTTTAGGTCCCGCCTTTGGCTTTGCTGAGAGATGTCTGGTTGTACTCTAGGAAGGCATTAATGGGGACCAGGTCCCTCCTCGGATTTCCAGAGGTATCTAGTTGTGTTCTCAGAAAAAGACATTAGTGGGACTTCGTTTGTGCTCTAGGAAGGCATTAGTGGGGATTGAATTGTCCAGATTTAATCAGTCTCACATCGCACTGCATCAGTGTAGACTGGGTTAGCCAGGTTGATCGATCTCTCCTCAGATTTCCAGAGACATCTTTGTGTTAGTCAGATCTTGTTCTTTGATTTTATTGCTTCTGTTTGAAATCCCTGAGTTTGAGTCTAAAGTCCTTTCAGGGATGCAGCCTGCAAGCACCTGAGAGGCCACTAGGGGGAAACCTTCCCTTGTCTATTGAGCTTTGTCTTTGTTTGTTAGAGAAATTAGAATAAGTATAACATTTAAATTTCTTTATTTGTGATTTGTGTATGTGAAGTCTTTGTTTAATGTCTAAATGTGTCTGATTTTAAGGCCTGGCTTGAGTTTTTGTGTCAAAAACTGGAGGTTTCTTGCTTAAAAACTAGAAGGCAATCTTAAATGGTGAATTGTTTGTACTGCAGATTTTCTTTGTTCCTCTGAGAAATCTCTTGTGACATTTCATGGTTTGGACCTCTCTCCCCAGATTCACTACATATATTTTTCTGGAACCAAGACCTCTATCTTCAGGGAACATTTAGACTTATCCCCTGAAGAAATTATTCTCTTCTGTTGGCTCCTTCTCCTTGTCTTATGTAATAATCAATTCCTCTATAGTAGTACATTGATCAATGGCTAAATTTAACAATGAATCCTCCACAGTGACTTAAATCATACTCAATACAGAGAGGGTGCATGTCTTCTTAGTCAAGCCAGATCTAAGTCGGAAAAAGGAAAAAAGAATAAAGCAATAGTAATACCACTTCAAGAAATGAACTCTTTTAAGGGCAAAGTTCCACTAGGGGAACAAAACAAAAAAAGAGGGGAAGGAAGCAATTTGAGAAGGGTTAGGGCTCTGCTAGGAAAGAATCAATGTGCATATTGCAAAAAAGAGGAACATTGGAAAAATAGATGCCCCAGGTTACAAGCAGCCTCTAGGAGAAAGGGGTAGCAAATGAGCAGTTTAAATAAGGAAAAAATAAAAAGCCAAGCTGGAACACGTGAGGTGTGAAATGATGGAGTAAGGGCATGGCTGCGGAGAAGTGAGCAAAGACCTACTTCTTTCCCATCCCCACTGTGCTCCTATCCCAGCCGCCATGGCGAACCTGGTCAGGAGAAGTACAAAGGGCAGCAGGCTGAGCACCAAGAGACGAGCCCCCGCTGCCACCTCCTGGCACTCGGTTAGGCTAGGGTTCAGCCTGCCTTAGGTTGTACAAAAAAACAGGGCCAGGTGAAAAGGTTTAGAAATTAAGAAACCACAGGTATGGACCTTGCTAGTTACCAGTTTCTTGAAATAATTGCAACTCCAAAATGAGTGATGGAATCATGAGTAATAGGATTATAGGAAATAGAATTATCAGAGACAGGGCCTCCAGCTGTATCTCTCCTTTCCCTCCCATGGACCTGGAGCTTGTGTGGACCCTCTGTGGGTTGGGGGGGGTGGCTGGTTGCCCTCCACTGGTGTAAAAATTATAAAAGGAAAAATAAATGTAAAATGTACAAGACTAGCACTGGGAGAAGGATTCTGACTCTCTCCCGCAGGGCTAAGGTGGGTTTTGGGTCGCCTCCAAGTCTCCCAGTTCCTTTATATGGCATAGTTGTTGTCCAATGTGGAGGTGTGGGATTCATGGGGGTACCCGCTGCATTAACCATAATAGTAAAAATTATAAAAAGAATTTTCAGGGAGTTGCAGGGAAATTCAAAACCTCATGTAGGCTAAAACAATCCACTGTTCAGAAGGTAAATTTGTAAAATTTATATTTTTAATTTGCTGCTTTTTTAAAGGGACAGAGAGAGAGTCAGAGAGAGGAATAGACAGACAGGAATGGAGAGAGGTGAGAAGCATCAATCATTAGTTTTTCATTGCCGTTGCAACACCTTAGTTGTTCATTGATAGCTTTCTCACATGTGCCTTGACCACGGGCCTTCAGCTGACCAAGCCTCCCCTTGCTGGAGCCAGCAACCTTGGTTCCAACCTGACGAGCTTTTGCTCAAGCCAGATGAGCCCGTGCTCAAACTGGCGAGCTCGGGATCTCGAACCTGGTTCTTCCGCATCCCAGTTCAATGCTCTATCCACTGCGCCACCACCTGGTCAGGCTGCTTTTGTTGTAAGAAGTAAAACTAGACAGCTGGGGGAGCTGGGTGTGTGTATGAAAGTTGGCTTAGTTCTTAGAAATGCTGGGTTGTGCAAGATGGGACAGACCCACTGGATGCCTCTGCCTCTTCCACCTTTCCTAAGAACCCTGGTCGACAAACTGCCACTCGCAAAAAGCTCACAGATCATAGCCCCCTTGGGTATAGCTCCCCAACGGAGTGCCATGTGTGGGTGCTGCCTCAATAGGGAATGTGCCTACATATATAGTTTAAATGTTAAATTTGGCTCTCAAAAAAAATTTCAATTGTTGTACTGTTAATAATTGGCTCTATTGACTAATAAGTTTTCTGACCACTGGCTTAAGAGTGGTGACTTATTGTCTCCCACTGATGTGTGAAAAAGTATTTTCCATGTTAGAAATGTATATGTTATTTCAAAGGCCTTTGTTAATTTGTTTGATTTGCTATTTCATAGCCCTGCGACATTGAAATCTTGATTTAGATATTAGAAAATATGTAATAATTGTTAATAATGTCTTTTTATGTAATGTTTAGTTTATTATCAGTTTGAAACAGTATTGTTAAGCATTTCTTTTGAATACTAATGTACTAAGTTATTCAGCAGTGGAGAGACTCTAGAATCCTAAAGGAGAGGCCAAACCTGTTTCTCTTGCAAACTTCTACCCTCTTTTACTGATTCAGCTAATAATGCTGTTTTTATCTTTTTCCAATCAGTTCCAGATATACGGAAAAAATTTATATAGACAGAAAAGGGCCTCAAGCCCCTCAGCGAGATCTTCTGAGCATGGCTTTTAAGGTCTATAATGACCAAGAAAGAAAAAGAAAAGGCAAATAGAGCTCAGAAGAGATCAGGAAAATACCGATTCTTGGCATTTGCCCTTAAAGTCTCCAGTGCCTCTAAGGGGCTTCATAAGATTCCAAAAGGGCCTTGCTTCAAGAGTGGAAAGAAAGGTCATTAAGCTAAGGCCTGTCAGGCTTCTCAGCTCCCCTATCAGGGACATGCCTTTACTGTAGAAAAAAGGGACACTAGAAGGTAAGCTTCCCCCTTACTCCTTTAAGGGAGGGTTCACTCTCTTCTAGCACTGCTCAAGCCACCTGTGACCTGACCTTGCCCAGCCTGCTGGGAATTGCCACTGAAGGCTTAAGGTGCCCAGGGCCATTGGCCCCATCTCACGACACTGTGGACAAGCTTAGGTTATTTCTTCCAAGTAGCAGGTAAACTGATCTCATTTCTTGTAAACACAAGGGCCACTTACTATACCTTGCCTAATATTTGAGTTTTATTTATCCCTCGAAGATGTCTATTGTGGGTATTGAAAGTCTTACTTTCTGCTGCTTCATTTAAAGTATAGTGTCTCCTTTATTCCTCTTGTCTCAATGCCTCATGCCTATTTATAGGTTGGGACATGCTCCTTATTTAGATAAATTTACCTCTGCCACCCAGCATAGTGTGCCCCAGTGGTTCTCTTTACCATGCCACAGTTGCAGAGCCTCAGGGGAAAGCCCCCCGGGGTTCATCTCTCCAGTTTAAAGAAAACAAAAGCTCTGTCTCTATACATGCGGCAGAGGGCTTCTCCAGTCTACCTGAATCATTACCAGCTAGAAGCAGTAGTCATTGGGACTTGGACTCTAGCTGCAGAGTGTGGAAATGTGACCACAACTCCAGTGCCTTGTGAACTTTTCCTGAATATGTGTGACTCTTGCTTATTGAAACAGTTCTCAGACTGAAGTGGGGATTGGGTTACATTTGCTAATAATATGAAGCAGTAATGGTGCCAACATAGAATTAGGGAAATTACATTAACATGTTAAGGACATTTAAGACTGTAAAAGTTTTATTTTAAATTCTGTTATATTAGTTAAAACTTTGATAATCTGATATGCTTTAATCACTTTATTGTATTAGGACACTTGTTATAAGTATCTGTTAGCATTGGCTGTTTTAATTTTGTTGTTTATTTTATATTTTTCCAGTCTGCCTAAAGATTGGAACATAGGAATTCAGAATTCAAATGAGTAGGAAGATGCCACCCAAAACCAGTGGGGTTTTTAGAACCCTTATTGCCAAAGGTTTATTTGAAGCTAATTAGAAAAAGATTTTGCCAACAGGAAAGGGATAACTAAAAAGCCAAACTTAGAATCTATTACAGAAAGCATAATATCTGAATGTTTAGTTTATGTCCAAGTAAATACTAAGCAAAGTAAGGAAATTATAAAAAGAAACAGGAAAAAAAGGGCTTTCCCAAGTAAACATTTAGAAATACACTTTAATAAAATAACTGACAGGTAGATAAAAGCTTTTCCTTCTAAAAGTGGGTCCACAGTGATAGTTTTTAGGAAGTTGATATATAGAATTCTTTCCAGCCTGACCAGGCGGTGGTGCAGTGGGTAGAGCATTGGACTGAGATGCGGAGGACCCAGGTCGAGACCCCGAGGTCGCCAGCTTGAGTGCAGGCTTATCTGGCTTGAGCAAAATAGCTCACCAGCTTAGACACAAGGTCGCTGGCTCGAGCAAGGGGTTACTCAGTCTGCTGAAGGCCAATTGTCAAGGCACATATGAGAAAGCAAGCAATGAAAAACTAAGGTGTCACAACAAAAAACTGATAATTGATGCTTCTCATCTCTCTCTGTTCCTGTCTATCTCTATTTATCCTTCTCTCTGACTCTGCCTCTGTCTCTGTAAAAAAAAAAAAAAAAAAAAAAAAAAAAATTCTTTCTAGATGTAGCTTGCCCATTTTAGTGTTAGACTTGCATTTGTGTCCAGAGTCTCACAGCTAATAGGACTTGCAGGGTCTGCAGGTAACTCAGCAAACTGTTCAAAAGACTGTCCAAGAGACACTTCCAGCAATGTTAGGAAAGCAAGTACATTCTTTTCAGCCTGGGGATTCAGTCTGGGTAAAGGAGTACATCACCCTAGGACTGACTCCCACATGGGCAGGTCCACACACCATGATCCTGACCACTCCCACTGCTACTAAGGTAGAAGGCATGCCCGCCTGGGTCCACCATAGCTGGTTGAAGCCTGCAGTCCCAGCAGAGGCACCCTCATGGGCAGTGGAAACTGAGCCCACCAACCCTTGTAAGTTAACCCTGAGAAGGATGGCATGCCCTACCCCAACCACAAACTGGAAGCTGGTTGGTCTACGTATGGCTAATGCATGAAGAAACTCACTAAGGACTCCCTTTTTAATCAGACTTTGGGGAAAAGGGAAAACTAGGGTAAAATGAAAGCTAGTTAATTTTATGTAAGTTGCAAAAGGTTTGTGCAGTTTATAGGAAATTGATCGGTAACATTTGTTGCTTTAGTGAACTGTATTGCTATTAATGCTGTCTGTTAAATATCTGTTACATGTTTATAAGCTAATATTCCTACTCAACAACCTCATGCTCTATCATTAAATTAAGTAGAAGATTTGGCTCTCAAACTTTTACCTTTAGGTTCACTTTGAGGTTTTTCAAAAACAGCTCAAATACACTCATAAAAAATATTGTTACCGGTTTAGAAGTTATTTTATATTGACAGAACATATTTCATTAGCAAACAAACATATTTTCAAAAGAGATAACAGGAACCTTTTGTAAACCCAGGCAAAACAAACATATTTACTTAGTTTTCACATAGACTAGTAAGAATTTCAGACACACAGACAGATGAGACAGATTAGAGCCCTCAAACTAAAATTAATTCCTCCTGTTTCAAAGACCTGAGTATAGTTTTACATACAAACAAGACAATTACAGTACAGAGACATGAGCATGACACATAGGTAAAATCTGATTAATCCTAATAGTGGAGTTGCTACTTGGCCCTTAACTCTGAATACAACACAGAGTACAGTAATTAGTATGGCAAGATCTTACAGAGTAAAAACCAAGAAACAAGTTTAGGATAAAAAATAACATCCTATTTATATTTAAATGAGTGCTCCTTACATATTTAAATTTTAAAGCAACAATGCCCAGAGCATTTAAATACAGGAATGAAACTATTTTATTTAGTTCAATATTAGAGCTAGAATTTCCAATTTTGCATATAAGAACTTAATTCAGGCATCAAAAGGACCACATTATGGGTACCCTAAATTGATATTATTTTATAGATTTATAAGCATAGGTCAACCAATTAGCCAGAATTCATCCTAGGGGGCTATTCTAAGGAATGGAAAATATTCTGTTACAATATCAGGCAAAAATTGAAACAGAAACCAGAATCCAGACAAACCAGAGAGGAACCTCTAAACTGTTATGTGATATTGCAATCTAAAATTTCAGCGTGCAACCAGATTAGAAAGACACCTGGCTAAACTTAGTCAGGAAGCTTTGTGATGGGGGTACTGAAGGGTAGAACTAGCAGAACTTTCCTGAGTAAATACACACTCAGCAGCTGCTTGGAAAGTGCTGTAGTCAGATCTTCCAGAGTCCCTGTTAGTCAAATAAGTTTGTAAATATGATATATATGTTTGCTTGCTTATAGTTTGCATTGGATGTGGGAGTCAGGCTGTAAGTTGGCAAGATTCTTATAGCCTAAAGCTTAGTTTTAAGACTAAGCCTTTCCCACCCTTTTAATACTAAGGTCTTTTCAACATCCTTCTAATACTAACATCTGCTCAAAACTAAGCTTTTCCCCACACCCTTGACTGTTGTATGATGTGGGGTGGTGCACTCTTATGGGGACTCCCATTTATGCTTCAGATGATTGACTTTGTATCAGAGATTTCCTTATTTGTATATTGTCATAAAGGCTTTAATTTCTACACTATAAAATGAGGCAGACCGGGGGCACTCTTGCTCAGATCCTGACATCAGCATTGCAGAGGAGAGGCAGCTGAGATAGCGGAGTGCGGAAGGAGAAGCTAGTTTGTGCAGAGTTTGTGCAGAGAGAAGGAGATGAGGAACAGAGGTGAATAAGGCTGGTAGGGCCTTTGATTCTAGGAATATTAGGATGAGTCACTCGCTCTGAATGGAAAGGGAAGTGTTTTTCCACTGTGTGTATTTCTCGCCTGCTGGGTATGAGCTAGGATTAAATAATGGCCCACCAGTTCTTGGCTTCATTGTTTCATTGCCGTCTGTCCGAATCAAATGCAAACTTGCACAGGCCAGGCAGCTATGATAGTGGCCGTGACTACCGTCCATACAGTCCTCTAGTTTGGTAATAATTTTAAGGCAAAAATAGGGAAGAAATAAAATGATAGTTCGGATGGTTGTAGCTAAAACATTAAGAAAATAAAAAAAAATTAGGATCAAGTCACAGGTATTATTTTTTCAAGCCTGTATGGTTAGGCAAAAAGCTGATGGTCTGCATCTGCCTGTGTTTGATTTGTAGCAAATTGTTTGACCACCTGGTGCGTATTAGTAGTAACAGGTACCTGATTTTCAAAATTCTGAAGTTCTTGTCTTATAGCTAGGTCATAATATTCCATTTGCCAAACAGTATATCCAGCTCAGGAAAATAAATTTTACTAGAATCTTCCAATGATTTCGGGTCATAACATATCCATTTTCTAGGGCCTGTACCATGCTCACTGTCAATGGGATTTTATCGCCATTTTTTTAAATAATCTTTTTCAATTCCTTGAATACAGAAAAGGTAAATTCTGATGAACTTGCTGTCCCTGTTGTATGATAAGAGGGAAAGCTATAGCTTTAATAGTATCAGGGTCTCCTAACACTAATCATACTCAGAGATAATTTTCTATTAAGGAAAGACTATGACTCTTGCCATGTCCAGAGGGAAGAGGTAGAAGAGGATAGGGGTGAGCCAAAGGCTCTTTGGGAGGCAAGGGAGAAGAAAAAGTTATTTCATCCTCCTTATATGCCTCCTCAAATTTCACTTTTGCTGTAACTGGCAGCTCAGGTTGATTGTTCTGTGGTTCCTTTTTTACTTTCTGTTCAGGAGAATGCAAAGAATGTAAAGCAGTGTGGCCAAAACTCCATGTTGTGAGAAGAACAGAAACTAATCCTTGCTTAAACCGCTTTTTCAAAACTTTACCTATTTGCTCCCATAATTCTAAATCTAAGTTTCCCTCGTCAGGGAACCATAGGCAGTGCTCTCATACAAGAAGAGTTGCTGTAATGTTTTAGGCTCTACAGTACACTGAGCAATGTGGAGCAATCGTTGTAAATTCATAACATAAACACGCTGCTGCTTGGTGAGCTTCTCACGCAAGTTGAAATTCCTCTTTGACCAACACACGTTGGTCTTTTCCTCAAGATGAGTAGGGGCTGTTCATTGCCAGAGTTTTCCATAGGATGTGACCACTAAACTTCTCTTCACACATGGATTCCACTCGACCATGTTGGAAGTCACCACTTGTAGTCTTCTAGGCTGCTGGGAACTACCAATGTCACATGGAAGAAAACGGCTCAAGACACATACTGATGTCAAGAGGAAGACGGAGAGTCTGTCAAGAGAGACAAAGACCTCCTGAATTTTTTTCTCCCTCAGCTTTTATTGATCAGAAGTGGAACAAGGTAGCAGGATTATAGGGGAGGGAGATCAGATGATAAGGGGAAAGAATAAGTAATGTACTTCTTGCTGACATGGAAAAAGGGTTAAGTTTAGTCAGTACATTCTTTTTTGCTAATTAATAAGGACAAAGGGAGGAGCAATCTAGAACCTCTAGGCTAATTTCCTAAAGCCTGTTCACATGCATTCCTTTGTGTTTGCACAAAGGTCACTTACTCACACAGTTTCTACCAAAAGTTCCTCAGTACAAGTCATAGCAGGTTCAAGGTTAGATGGGTGATTCCCTGCAATGTTCTATATTGGTTAGTTTTTTATGTACAATTACACATAATGTGTATACTGCTTTTATTGAATGTAGCGTTTTATAAATTCTTCATTTTATACTTTAAATCTCAGTCTTCTATATCCTTATTGGGTTTTTTTTGGCAACTTGTAGTACCAATTACTAAGAGAGTTTAATCTCTAGTATAATTACAAAATTGTCTATTTTTTCAGTTCTATTATATAGTACTTGCTATATATGAATATATATACACACACATATTTGTATTTTGCTATAGAGGAGTCCCCCTCTTATCTATGAGGAATAATTTGCAAGACCTACAGTGGATGCTTGAAACTGCAGATAGTATCAAAACCTATATGTTCTATGACTTTTTCCCCTATACGTACATCTCTGTGATAATTTAAGTAATAAATTAGGCACTGTAAAGCCAGTAATCATGGCCACCATCACAGCTGCCTGGCCTGTACAAGTTCTCATTTGATACGGACAGATAGTCAAGATACAATTGAGCCAAAAACCGGTGGTCCATTTTTCTTTATTCTAGACTCGCATTCAGCAAGTGAATAAAACAAACACACTGCACTGGGCTCCAAAACCCACTCATTCAGTGCTCACAAAGCTACTGACTCATCTGAGTTTTCCTAGAATCAAAGGCTTTAACCTCACCAATCTTATTCACCTCTGTTCCCCATTTCCTTCTCCTGCACAAACTGGCTTTTCTTTCACCATTCTGCCATTTTGACTGCCTCCTCCATCTGGCTTCCCTGCCCTGCTATACCATGGGCTCTTCCTCTCTACAAGAACGTGATCACTTCCCTCAAAATGGCCTCCTAGACCCTCCTTTTAAAACCTTTTGGTACAAAAGCCCTCCCCCAACACACATTAGCATAATCATGCTCCTTTCAAGGTAAAAGGGCAACTAGCTGTATCATATGAAGGCAGCGACCATCTTTAACAGTAAGGGTGAGAGCCTGACCAGGCAGTGGCGCAGTGGGTAGAGCGTTGGAGTGGGATGCGGAAGACCCAGGTTTGAGACTCCAAGGTCGCCAGCTTGGGTATAGGCCCATCTGGCTTGACCAAAAAGCTCGCTAGCTTGGACCCAAGGTCGCTGGCTCCAGCAAGGGGTGGCTCGGTCTGCTGAAGGTCCGTGGTCAAGGCATGTGTGAGAAAGCAATCAGTGAACAACTATGGTGTCTCAACGGCAACGAAAAACTAATGATTGATGCTTCTCATCTCTCTTTGTTCCTGTCTGTCTGTCTGTCCCTATCTATCCCTCGCTCTGACTCTCTCTGTCTCTGTTAAAAAAAAAGAGAGAGTTTAAATAACAGTAAGGGTGAGAGGAAAAAACTTTATCTGGCCAACAGGCACTGCAAGAAATTAACAATAATAACTAATAGTGAAATATAACAATTACATAACAATATAATGTAACAAAAGTTACATGAATGAGGTCTGTCTCAAAGTATCTCATTGTACTGTCTTCACTCTTCTTGTGATGATGTGAGCTGATACAATGCCTGGGTAATGAGATGAAGTCAGGTGAATGGTGTAAGCATTGTGACTATTAGGTTACTATTGACCTTGATTTTACATCTAAAGCACGAGTTTAGAGCCATAATGTTGTCATATCTTCCATCCACAAATTTAATGACTTTTTCATCTTAACTAAGCACTTACCATGCACTGTGTCTGTAATGTTTGAAGTATGAGGTACAAAAGCAAAGCTAGTATGAATTTATTTTTTCTTTACAATTTTATGAATAGAATATTCAATCTTACCAACCTGAATGTGCAATTGTTTTTTTGCTTTTTTCCCCTATCCTTAGTAAGTTGAGAACATTAAATTTTCACTTAAAGAAAGCAACTTATGGCTTCATTTTGGCATACTGAATTGCTAGCATTACTACTTTTATTCTTGTGGGACATAATTAAGTGAAATAAGGGGTACTTGAACACAAGCACTGCAATAGCAAGACAGTTGACTTGACAACCAAGAAAGAAACTAAGTGACTAATGAGAAGAGTACATATACAGCATAGATACGCTGGACAAAGGAATGATTCACATACCAGGTGGGACAGAGTGAGATTTCATCTTGCTATGTGAACAAGACACTATTTAAAACTTATAAGTTATTTATTTCTTGAATTTACTCTAAATATTTTGGATTACAGTTGACTGCAGGTAACTAAAACCACAGAAAGTGAAACTGGATAAGGCAATAGTTTCATATTTCCTGCTGTATTCACATATGCATGTATACATATACTTGTATATGTACATGTATTTTTTTACCGTACATAGACATTCGTTTTGCTATGTTTTCTTAATATTGGTCTTATCATTATGTTATTTTTCTATGTGCATAGTAATATTCTTTATTTCAAAGATAACCTTATATCCTATTAATATAAATACTCAATCTGTCTTATGACTTATGTTTTGCATGCTATGTGTTTTCTCATAGTTTTACTTTAACCTTTCTGTATATTTATAATTAAAGTATGTTTCTAAAAGATTGAATATAGTTAGGTTTTGCCTTTTAATGAATAAAATATAAAAAGCTATACCTTTTAGTAATAGTAATTTATATTTACTATATTTACTAATATTTTTAAGTTTAAATTTACTACATTTCTCTTAGTTTTCTATTTATCCTGTGTGTTATTATATCTATATCATCTATATCTATATCTATCTTTACTATCTATATCTGGATAGATAGATGATAGATAGATGATAGATAGATAGATAGATAGATAGATAGATAGATAGATAGATAGATATAGATAGATAGATATGGAGAGAGAGATAGACCGGTTGATTGATATATAGAGATATGGTAAAAACAGAATTTGCAGGGCAGGCTATCTGGCTTGATTCCCAAGGGAAAAGTTACTATAATCCAGGTTCAGATGTAGTCTGCTGGCCACAGTCAATGAAATGCTATATAATCAAATATTTATTTATTTGTTTTTCCAAAGTGAACAAACAGGTGTACTGTTATAAATTTTGTCCACTTGGAGGATTTTCCTTCATTTCTGCCTTTCAGGGATATCCCAGAAAAAGGCTCTGTTGTTCAACTGTCCTCTTTTGGGGAGTAGCTACATATCATACAGAGACACTGTAAATCAGATGTGAGTTTGGTCTTCCTTTGTCAATTGATCTTAGGGAACTCCCCTAAAAACCAAATTCATGCTAGCTGAGAGAAGGTATTATGACAGGAATGTGGGCCAGGTGGATTTGGGATATTCTTTCCAAATTATTTGTGCCATCAGGTACCATTTGGGTGTAATTTTTATATACCTCTTCCATTTGATGATAGGGCCTGTTGTCTATGCCCAACTTTATGGCTTGGTGGGTTAAATAGCATCCAATTCACAAAGAGTAGTTCAACTCACATGGCATTTGCTGGCCCATAATTAAGCATTTGTCTCTACTAAGGTCCAATAGGATGTCAGAAGCTGTTTTTCAAAAACAGGAGTTATGCACAGAGAATGGCAGAACTTTGCACCAAAATCCTAAGAACTCATGCTGTGACTCATTTCTAAGGGTCTGCCAAATGCACCAATATCATCCCTCTCTGACACTAATACATTGAGCACCATGGAATAGATTGGATCATATTACCCAAGTAGCAGAACAATTTGTATGGTAGCCTGGACCTGTTACAAAGCCTTCTCTTGTATTAACTAGATCCCTCTCAAAACTAGCAGGCCTTCAGGTCACTTAATAAAGAGACCAGAGTAGCACACTCAAATAAGAAATATGTTGCCTCTAGGATCCAAAAAGTCTCGGAACAAGAGAATATCCAATCTGATTTCCAAATTTATTATATTATCTAAGCCATTTCCAAATTGTTTTCAATAAATCAGCTTCATTTGAAAATTAAAGTGAAAAATTCTGCTAAACTTTGTCTTATTCTTAGCAGAAATCAGCATGCAAGATTTATAGAACTTTTGAATATATCTCTCTTAGATCACAGCCTAAAGGAATTCTCTGACTAGCTGTGTGTAATAGCAATATAATAGCCTCTAATGGAATGTTTATTTGTAATCTAAAAGGATTTACTTTTGTGAGTAGTTCCATTTTGGTATAACTTGATCTTTCAGTATTCTTTTTAAAGACATGAACCAAGCAAAGCCATCTTGTTACACTAAAATTTTGGAAACCATTTAGAAATTAATTAGACCCAAATAACTTCATACATATAAAAGTGGTAAGAAAATGAGGAACAGTTTTCATTTTTATGAGTCTGAAGTTCTTTGTGTACACAGGGCCTCAATGCCATACTTGGTCAACTTTCACTGACTTTGTAAAGATGCTGAATGTATTTTTTAAAATAAAATTTAGATTTATAGGCATATTGTATGTAAGAGAGCAAGGCAAAATACTTTAAATATGAATTTTTCTAGAAATTCTAGAGCTTATTTTTATAAAATTGTAAATAATTTTGAAGTCTCTATGGATTTATTTAAGTGATTTATGATTCATAATAATTCCATCCTGCATTGATGATACTGCATCAGTATAACTGTAGCCGATAGAGAACATTAAGAAGGCCATGAGACTAGTTAGAATGTTAGCATTACTTTAAGAAAAATATCAGAAAAATCCAAATATATTCTGAGAGGCATAAACTGTTTCCATTTATTCTCTCATAATTAAAATATAAAAGCGATGTAAATAAATTAAAGACTTAATTAAAGAAAAATGAAAAGAGAGCACAGCATAAGTAGCGTTTGCAAGACGTCATAGGAGGACACCCAGGACCATCACCTCGTCCCCCAATAAACCAATTTAGCAACAACTATCAACAGTTTCTTTCTGTGATGAATCAGAAACCAAAACCAAAAGGCATCTGCACCTTGCAAGAATATGAAACAGACTCAACCAGGGCCTGTAGGGAGACCTTGTACATTCTCTCACCAGTGACTCTGCCTGGCACGGTGCCATATGACCAGGAAGAAACCCTCTAGCTCCCAGCATAATTTAGGGAAGGAAAAGGTTGCTTTGCATGTCCAGCACCACAACTCTTCTGACAAGGTTCCCCAGAGAACTGCCTTCTTTCTGCTCAGTGCTGCAGCTCTGATGAGAACAAACATGGTGTAGCTGCCCAGAGCAGAACACATGTGATGGTTTGAGCTGGTAGATGCCAAGTAGAAAAATCAACAGAAAGTAAGAGGGGCTTTTAAATCATTTAAATATTTATGGTACATTTAGTTTAAGGCAACACAAAGTCATAGTCTTTTCACTTACAATTATATGTGCATAAGTGCTGAATATTGACCATCAGCAATTTCTTATTTTTCATGCTTCTGATTTCCATATTAAATAGAATAATTTCTAGGTTCTTGATCACATTTCAAGGTTTGTCTGTTTTTGTGTTAATATCATCTTAATGACTATAGTTTATAGTTAGATATTTGGCTTCTCTAGCTTGTTATTCAAAACTATCATGAGTTTTCTTGGTCCTTTTGATAGTCTATGAGGTTTTGTTTAGACTTGTGCTGATTATAGATTAATGTAAGAAAAATTCATAGATTTTTATATGGAATTTTAATATTCTTGAACTTTTTTCTATCTATTGTTATATTATTGCTATTATTATATTTTCTGTTACTGGTATATATTAATGTAATGCTTTTAATATATAGATTTTGTGTCTATCACTATTGCAGAAATTCCTGATCAATCCTTATAATTTGTCCATTTCATTTATGTAATTTCCAAATATAGAAGTATGTTTTCTACTTTCTAATCATTGTGCACTAGAATTTCTTGATTCCATATTAAAGCTTGGACAGTTTAAAAAAATTTCATTATATAGTCCCTTTGCTTCTTTAACAATAAAAGGTGTAATTTCTTGAAATCAGATATAAATCTGCCCTCTTTGCAGTGCTGTGACCCAACTCAATTTCTCTAAGTTTTAGTTTTTTATTCATAAAATGGGTAAATTATTTAATAACAATCATTGAATTATTCAATAACAATCCTTAATTTGTAGGATTAAATTTATAGAAATGTCTGAAATTAATATAAAACAGAATTTGTGTTTTCCATTCACTAATAGATTTACACAATGGAAAGTAAAGAGTAAAAATGTTTTGAAACTGTCCATGTCTAATCATGGTCAGAAAAATTATAAATGTACTATTGTACAAGATTAAAAAAATAATAAAGTAACCACAGTGCTGTGAAAATTTTAGGATGTAAACTCAAATTTTATCTTTAAAAATATTTCTTGAAATAAATAAGCTGATAAAAATGAACTGTCTAGAACAGGGGTCAGGAACCTATGGCTCGTGAGCCAGATGTGTCTTTTTGATGGCTACATCTGGCTCACAGACAAATCTTTAATAAAAAAAAACATTTAAAATATAAAACATTCTCATGTATTATAATCCATTCATTTCCTACCGCTCATGTTCATAGTTGTGGATTGCTGGAGCCAATCACAGCTGTCCTCTGGGACAACACCAAATTTTTATTGGATAATGTGTAATGTACATGGGTCTTTGTGAAGTCAGGAAGTAAACTTCCCTCCTTTTAATCAAGTAGTCAGCTAGCTAATTGCAGAAACCCTTTTGATGAAGAAGAAGGCTAAAAGAAAAAAGATGAGGAGTATTGTACTTTTCAGCAGGAATAAACAGAGGAATTTGCCTTTGTGGAGAGAGCAGGTTCTGCAGTGTGTCTAATATGCAATGATAAAATTGCATCGATGAAACCGTAGAATATAAAGTGGCACTTCGACACACGCCATACTACATTTGCATCGAAATATTCAGCGGGGGACAGCAGGAAGAAAGCATGTCAAAAGCTACTGCGCAGAGTGCAAGCTAGTCAGCAGCAACTCCATGTTTGGAACCAACAAGGTGACTGAAATTCAGCTAGCTTTGCTGGTGCTTTTGCAATTGTGACAAACGGAAAGCCATTCACTGATGAGGAGTATGCCAAAACATTCATGCTTAATGTTTCCAATGAACATTTTGATGACTTTTCGGATAAATACAAGATAATCAAACACATAAAAGACATGCCTCTGTCGGCAAGAACTGTTCACAATCGTACCATCATGATTGCAAATCAAATTGAGGCAGCACAAGTGAAGGACATAAATGCAGCACCATTATTTTCTCTCACTTTGGATGGATCAACAGATATAAACCATTTAACCCGTTCAGCGTGATTGCAAGGTATGCTGTCGGTGACACACTACATAAGAAAGTCTTGCTGTTTTGCCTATGAAAAAGACAACAAGAGGGGAGGATTTATTCAAGTCTTTCACTGAATTCGCTAAAGAAAAAAATCTACCTATGGATAAACATATTTCGGTGTGTACTGATGGTGCTTCGTACATGGTAGGGAAAAACAGAGGATTTGTAGCGCTTCTTCATGAACATAAAAAGAGACCCAACCTAAGTTTTCACTTCATTCTACATCAAAAGGTGCTTTGTGCTCAGATGTGTGGCTGGCAGCTTGGTGAGGTGATGTCGCTGGTCATTCGTGTGGTCAATTTTATTGTTGCCTGAGCTTTAAATGATTGCCAGTTTAAAACACTGCTGGATGAAGTTGGGAATAATTATACTGGTCTGCTTCTGCACAGCAATATGCATTGGTTGTCAAGAGGGAAGGTGCTCAGACATTTTGCGGCTTGTCTGAGCAAAATCTGGACTTTTCCTGCAATGAAAAATGTCAAGCATCCTGAGTTAGCTAACACTGAGTGGCTCCTAAAGTTCTACTATCTCTTGGACATGACTGAACATCTGAACCAGCTCAATGTGAAAATGCAAGGCATTGGAAATACAGTCTTCAACAAGCAGTGTTTGCATTAGAAAACAGCTGGAACTCTTCATTGCTGACATTAAAATAAGTTGTTTACTATACTTTGAAAAACTGGGAAAGTTTAAAGATGCATGCATAGCAAGTGACCTTGCTCAAATTCTTGATATCCAACAGCTAGTGGGCTTCACATCTCATCACCTGCAGTCATTCAAAGCATGCTTTGGAGAATTTTGTGAGCGCACCCATCTTTTTAAGTTCATCACCCATCCACATGAGTGTGCAGTGGACAGCGCCAACCTTAGTCCCCCCCCCCCGGTATCTCTGTCAGATATTTTGAGCTACAAGCTGCTGACCTGAAGGCCTCAGACATGTGGGTGAATAAGTTCAAGTCACTGAATGAAGATTTAGAAAGACTTGCACAATAGCAAGCAGAGTTGGCGAGCCAACACAAATGGGGAGAATTGAAAAAACTTCAACCCATGGACCAGCTGATTGCCAAAACTTGGAATGCGCTTCCTGTCACATACCACACACTGCAGCATGTGAGTATTACTGTACTGACAATGTTTGGCTCTATGTATGCATGTGAGCAGTCTTTCTCACATCTAAAGAACGTTAAGACCACCTACAATCATGTTTAGTGGATTGTAAAGCCAGTAGCCAGGGCCACCATCACAGCAGCCTGGCCGATGCAGATTCGCATTAGATTCAGACAGTCAGTAATGAAAAACTGGAGCCAAGAACTGGTGAGCCATCAGCTTTAATTCTAGCTTGCACCTGGTGGGCAAGCAAAAACACACACTAGGCTCCAAAACCCACACATTCAGTGCTCACAAAGCTACTGACATATTCGAGTTTTCTAGCATCAAAGCTTTCTAGCTCACCAGACTTATTCACCTCTGTTCCCCATCTCCTTTTCTCTACACAAACTCTGCACAAACTGGTTTCTCCCTCAGTCTGCCATCTTGGCTGCTTCTCCTGGCCTTGACGTGGCCTTCATCTGCTCTCCTTTCTCATACTAACCTCAGGAATCTCCCGGTCTGTCCCACTTTATAGTGTAAAATCAAAACCTCCAATCCAATTACACAAACAAGGAAGTCTCCAATACAAAGCCACCCATCGGAGGCACAATGGAATTCCTCAGGAGAGTGCACCATCCTACCTACATCATCCAATCAGTCAAGGGCGTGGGGAAAAGCTTACTCTTAAAACTAAGCCTTAGGCTCTAACAACCCGGCCTGCTTACATTACAGCCTTTCTCCTACACACATCCCAAGCATAAGGGCAAATAATATCACCTGGGTGATGGGCTTCCATGTGGGCAGCACCATCTTTAACAAAGTGAGCATATTATATTTTATCTGCCCAACACGGATGGAAGTCTCAACGTCTGTATGAAGCTTAACCTCACCACGTATCAACCAGACTACAAAGCCATCAGCAAAACCATGCAGCACCATAAGTCGCATTAATGGTAAGAAGTACTTTATTCATCATTGGTTAGCAAAAGCATAACAACGTTATTAAAAAGACTTCAGAGACTTATTGTACTTTAAAAGTGTTGGTCTTACATAAAATACACACGTTTACTTGTATTTAGTGTTAAACATATTGTATGGCTCTCACGGAATTACATTTTAAAATATGTGCTGTTCATGGCTCTCTCAGCCAAAAAGGTTCCCAACCACTGCCCTACACATACTGGCTTCTCCCTCAGCACTCCCCCATCTTGGCTGCTTCTCCTGGTCTCCTCCACGTAGCATTTCTCTGCTCTCCTCTCTAATGCTAATCTCAGGAACCAAGAGAGAGCAAGCTCCAGGTCTGCCCCACTTTACAGTATAGAAATCAAAACCTTTAATTCAATATACAAACAAGGAATTCTCTGATACAACGTCACTTATGTGAGGCATAATGAAATTCATCATGAGAGTTTTCCACCCCTCATCAAAAAGGGTGGAAAAGGCTTAGTCCTAAAACCAAGCCCCAGGCTACAAGGATCTTGCCTGCCCACAGCCCGCCCCCAACACACATTAATATAATCACGCCCATCCGAAGCAAGAAGGGCAACTAATATTATTACCTGGGCAACAGGCTTCCACATGAGCTGCGTTATCTTTAACAAAGTGAGCATAATATATTTTATCTGACCGACAACCTCTGTTTCTCATCTCCTTCACTCTGTACAAATTCTGCACAAACTGGTTTCTTCTTCAGCACTCCACCATCTTGACTGCTTCTCTTCTCCTCCATGTGGCCTTTCTCTGCTTCCCTCCAGCATGGGCTCCTCTGCCCCATTTTATAGTGTAGAAATCAACACCTTTAATCCAATATACAAATAAGGAAGTCTCTGATAAAAGTCACTTATCCGGGGCATAATGAGATTCCTCATGAGAGTGCACCACCTCACGTCATGCAATAGTCAAGTGTGTGAGGAAAAGCTTAGTTTTGAAAAGATCTTAGTATTAAAAGGGTGGGAATGACTTAGCCTTAAAACTAAGCCTTAGGCTATAACAACCCTGCCTGTTTACAGCCTGTCCCCAACACCCAATGCAAACTATAAGGGAGCAAACATATATATCATATTTACAAACTTATTAGACCAACAACCTCTGTTCCCCATCTCCTTTTCTCTGCTCAAACTCTGCATAAACTGGCTTCTCCTTTAGCACTTTGCCATCTTGACTGCCTCTCCTTGCAATGCTAATTTCAGGAACTGAGCGAGAGCAAGCCTCTGGTCTGTCTCATTTTATAGTGTAGAAATCAAATCCTTTAAGCCAATATTAGGATAATAGAATTGCATAGAAATATAGTCAAATAATACTTAAAAGTATTTTATCAACTCGTGCATTGTGTTTATTTTCATATATGGTTGCTTGCCAAAACAATTACTTTAGAAATTACAATTAAATGAGTGCATGAATGAAAGTGAGGTGAGATACTAGGGCCTTATCATATTTACCTACATTCCATTTTTTCAGAATTTATTTCTTAAATCATTACTAAATTATTTTTAAAAACTAAATTTCTCTTTTACAAATATGCCTTAATTCATGTTATTTATTTATTTATTTATTTTTTATTAAGTGAGAGGCAGGGAGGCAGAGTGACAAACTCCTGTGTGCGCCCTGATGGGGATCCACCTGGCCATCCCCTTACAGGGCAATGCTCTGCCCATCTGGTTCAGCTGCTCTGTTGCTCTTCAACTGAGCTATTTTAATGCTTGAGGCAAGGCCATGGAGCCATCCTCAAAACCCAGAGCCAACTTGTTTGAATCATTCAAACCATGGATGCAAGAGGGGAAGAAAGAGAGAGAGAGAAGGGGGAAGAAAAGGGTGGAGAAGCAGAAGATCGCTTCTCTTGTGTGCCCTGACCAGGAATCAAACCTGGGATTTCCACACTCTGGGAAAACTCTCTACTGCTGTGCCAACTGGCTAGGGCCTTATTTTATTAAGGACACTTTTTTTCATAGAATTTTTCTATTTCAATTTTTTGTTGAAAAATTTATTTTGAATATTTTTAAATCATTTTTGCTATTGATTATCTGGCTCTTTGAAAATTTTAATTTTGTAGGAACTTATCTGTTTATAATTTGCTTATCCTATAAGTTGTTAAAATTCACTGTGAATATTAAGAGTTATGATTGCATCTAAAACAAATTCTTTTCTCTTTAGATTTAGTTTTGTGAAGATGAACTTAACATAGGTTACTTGTTCTCTGCTCCTCTTCTTTGAAGGAAATAGACATTTAGTTGTGAGATTCTTGATACATTTTAGCTTTTCTATTTTAGGAAGTTATGGAATAGAAATGTACCCAAGAAAGTATTTTTAATTCTTTACATGATCTTCTGATCTGAGATTTTGTGCTGAAGAACTAAGTGCTCTCAGATTAAGCAGACCACCCAAAAAGACCTCTGGTTTCAGCTGTAAGGATTTTAAAAAGCTGTCATTACGTTGCTTCTTAAACATGCACAGACTTTTATGCATTAATGGCTACAATGCAATGCTGATTTTTTTATTTAGTTCTATTGAAAGCAGTATAATTTCAATGATAGGAATCTACATTTACCCTGGGTAATGAAAGCAAGATTTAGCATTTTGGCACCTTCAGTCTTGATTTTACTTAAGTGAAAAGTTTAAATGTTTCGAGGCCAGCACATCAGAAATTTGGTACTAAAGGGCTAAGCTTTCTGGAAAACCACAGAGAATTCTAGCCTCTAATTTTTGGGGCTGTGCTTTTCGGGGGGAAATGTATAATTTAGACTTCAGAATGAGAGCTTTCCTTTACCACAATCACCTATGTTATTTATCTGCAGGACATCATTCAAAGGCATTTGTTTACACATGTCTACCTCAAAAGTCATAACTTCATTTTAATCCTTTAGAACCATAATCACAAGCTTCTTGGATGTAATCTCCTCCCTCACTGTACACATTGTCTTGCCAAACTTAATTGTGACAAAATATTAAATTATTTAATGTACCTGCCATTTACTTGAAAATTCTGAATTCTGTTTTCACTGATAGAGAAAAATATCCAGTTAAGGATTATGATAAAAGAGAGGTTAATATTGATTTTATAGACAATTAACCAATTGTTCATGTGGAATTTCCTTTTGGGGGGAAATTTCAATAATAGTCATACCTGTATAATGACGTTTTAGTCAAAAGTGATCAAATTTTGATGGTAGTCTTGTAAGATTATAATAGAGCTGAAAATTCTTATTGCTTAGTGATGTTGTAGCTTTCATATTGCAGCACAATGCATTCCTAATGTATTTGCTATGATGCTGGTATAAACGGACTTGTGCTGCCAGTCATATAGAAATATAGAACATATTATTATGTACAGTAAATAATACCTGATAATGAGAAGGAATGACTAAGTTACTGATTTATGTATCATTATTTTAGAGTGTTCTCTATTTATAATAAAAAATAATTTGCTATAAAACAGTATGTCATATTATGTCACTAGTAGCCTCATACATTTAGTGTTAATTCAGTCTCTTGATTATACCATTTTCTCTTGTGCTTGATTTAATTTCTTGTTTTTGTACAGTAACATACTGTACAAGCTAGTATACTAGGAGCAATAGACTGTACCAGATAACCTAGGTGTTGTAGTAGGTTATGCTACCTAGGTTTGTGTAAGTGTACTCTATGATATATACACACAATGAAATTGCCTATGAATGTCTCAGAACACATCCTTGGCATTAACCTGTGTATGACTTTATATTATGGACAAGAGTTTTTCTCCTGTAAGAAAGAAGTTAGATTGCAGAAACTTTATGAAACTTATGTCTCTCATTAAGAAATATTTTACCAATGCTCATTGATTTCTTTTATTAACCATTATTTTAAATACAAACATGGAAAGGCAAGTGTTACTTAATATAAATGCTAAAGAATGTATGTATATTCTATGAAGCTGCAATAATTGGGAAATCTAGCAGATACTACATCAACTGAAAATAGATAGTTGAGGGGTAATTCTATGATGAGTGGGAGAAATTTACTCCTAGTCTACTCAAATAATATGCTTATATAAAGAAGAATGGCCAAATAAGTATAAGATTTTATCATTTTCTTTACTTAGTTGAACTCCCCTACACTATTTTTTTATGTTAGAAGAAGGAAAATGTGACCATTATTGTAATTCCTTTTTGCCTCTTAGTGAAAATTGCAATACAAAATAGGTAGTGTAACTTGAGTGCTGCCCATGAACAGTAGCACCTCAGCATATTTCTACGTGAAAGCTTATTTTAGTATCACTTAAGGATCTCATTACCCTTTTATGAGGCTTATATGCTGCTTTACAAATATAGCATTTTAGTAACATTATGGAAGCATCATTATTCTTGCTAGTGGAATCTTTTAAAGCAAGGAAAAACTAGTTTGAAAACAACTTCCTTAGTGTTCTTGGTTTTTTGTACTATGCTAATATTTCCCCAAACTTTTGTTGAATTCTTAGCTTTATTTTAGTTCATCCACCATCTAGAAGTTATTAAAATATGAGAAAGCCTGTATGATTGTAAATTAATTGTCGAGATAAGAAACTTTTTTGAAATCAACATTAACGTTAGTTTACCGCTGACACCATTCTGATTCAAATACTAGAAGTTTTTATGTCTACAAAAGGTTCGATGAACTTAGAACCTTACTGCATTACATTAACAATTATAGAGGCACTGACAAAAATCTCAGGCCAGTGCTGCCCAAAGTTTGGCTATTAACAAAAACTAAAGTACAAAAATTATGAGATTTAGTTTACATGTATAGAGAAAAACCTCATGTATATTTTGTTTTATATATATATATAAAATATATATTATATAAAAATAGAAAAATTATATAATATATTAATATATATTCTATATATTAATAATATATATTAATAAATATATTATATAAAATAATATATTATATAAAATATATATTATATATAAAATATATATTCTCCCTTTATATATATTTTTTGAATAAGAAAGTAGATGATCAAATATAGTAAATTATTGATAATTACACAGAGCATTGAGAGCTGTCTTGCAACTAAATATAACTTCTGATGTGATTGTGAAAATAAGAGTGTAAACAAAACCAATTCAGAAAACAGTATACTTCATTTGCTAATTTAAGACATCCCAATTTTAGGCATACATTAAAATCTACCTAGAAAAGAATATTAGAAATATCCTTAATAAGATATGATAGAAGGATTATTTCACATAATGTATATGTGAAACTTTTTTGTGATGTAATTTAATATATTTTTAAGGCAATGAAAACATGACTTTTAGAATTCAGGAGATAATGTCCTAAATACAGCAGTATGGACAGCTAATGACTTGTTAACTTCTACTGCTCTGTAAAAATGGTTAGTTCTGTGGACATTCTGAGCTTTCTAAACTTAACATCCAACAACTGTTTCAAAGAATGAATGAATTTAAATTACTTAATAGTGTTAACCAACCATTTCTTTTAGTAATACCTACCTGACTACAACCTTTCTAAAAACAAAACAAAATAAAGATTGTTCTCAATATCATAAAAGGGCCTCCAAGAGCTACATGTTCAACTTCATTTATTTATTTATGTTTGGCTGGCCCTGATTTGAACCAGGATGTATGCCAGGGCAGCTGGGGTAAGATGACACTACAGGGATATGAAAAATTCATAACTATAAAGTATCAGGTAATGAATAACAAATGTATTCACTATTTTGTACATTACATGACAGCTAGCTTTAAAATGCTACATGGTCTTTCTTATACTGAGAGCTCATTATAAAAGTATTAATAGAGATTTTATTACTCATCCAGGAACTTTTAGGAGAATGGAGAAGACAATAAAAAGCATGTTTTTCCAACTTATTACACAATTGTTGATGTTAACATTCTAAACACAATCTGTAGTTTTATAACTAAACATAAAATGTGTCAAGTAAATTTGTCTCAAATTTCAAATTTCCAGATGGACAAATGAGACACCTGTATATTTGGTTCAATTATTTCAATATTATGCTACTCTGATTTTATTTGATTTTTTTAAACTAAGTTTGTTATTGTCAAAAATCAATGTATCAGGTTCCCTTTTGACAAAAGTCCAGATATATAATTTGTAGAACATGAAATTGGCATTTGTCTTTCTGTCTATTCCAGTTCACTTCTGCATGTCTTAATCTCACTTTGTGCAAAGAATAATATATCATGCCCAATTATAAAAAAATCCTAAAAAGGAGAAAACTTGAAAAGCTATCTGACAAAATTATATAACTTAGGTATTTGCTCATTTCTTAGTTTTATTTTAGCTTAGCCAAATATATTTTATACAGAGGTTATCAATACATACTATCTTGGTGGCATCTGGGGGTTGGTAAATACAGAGAACCATGTAGAAAAACTAAACGTTAGTATTCTGTTCATTTTTTTTTAAGAGAGAGAGCGACAGGATGGGAAAGGAATAAGAAGTATCAACTCATAGTTGCATCACTTTAGTTGTTAATTGATTACTTCTCATACATGCCTTAAGGAGGGTAGAGTCATTGAGCCTTTGCTCAAGCCAGCACCCTTGGGCTTCAGGACAGCCACCTTTAGGCTCAAGCCAGTGACCAAGTTATCAGGTTTCAAACCTGGGACCTTAGGGTCCCAGGTCAATGCTTTATTTACTGCACCACCTCAGGTCAAGCAAGTGTCACTATTCTTATATTTTTGAGAACTGGTATTCCTGGAAATAAGTGGCAATATGGGCAACTTTTATTAGGGGAAGTGAGGAAGAGATATGTAAGTTTTTTAGATGAGTAGCATATTCAGAGTTGGAACCCTAGTTAATAGAGATAGGAAAGAATGAGGAACCTACCATTGTAGAGTCAAGATGTGCTGAACACTGGCTTTACCATCTTTTAGAGTTGATTCAAGATGGAAAATAATATAAACCAAAGAAACTTTGAAAACAATATGACTTTGAAATCTCAGTAAACCCTGATATTCTATCATTCAGGAGACCAATGAATCTTAGTTAAGCATTAATTATGTGAAAGGTAAAAAGCTAGATATTGTATATAGTAAAATGTTACACTGTACCTATTGTTAAGGAATGATAAAAATATGACCTAAATTGCAATTAACTTAAATTTGTAACATCAGATCATACATAGGAATGACTGAACAAAATATGCAATTGTCTCCTGTGTCCATCTGAAATTTGAATATGAAAATAAATACAGTTTATCTATTCTTTGTTTATTTGTGAAACTATATTATGATTAGATTGTTACTATAAAAACTGCAGATAAGCATACAAAGTATAAGACAAAGGAAATCTAAAATGCAAGAAATTTCTTGATTCGTGATTACAATCTGATGAATCCACTATTAACAGATATTTGCCCACACTATTCTGTTCATAAATTTTGGAGGTAAGAAATTGATATTTTTACTCATAAATCAGTCCAACTGATAGGCTTCATCTGTAAATTTATCACATATTTGTTCAGTGTGTACCATGTCTCCATGCATTGTTCAAAGTGCTCGATATAAAGGTGTAAATAAAATAGAGATGGTCCCTCTTGCTAATGTGTATGTTAGTGAGATAAATTCAGTCCTGGCTTGGTAGTTCAGTGGATAGAGCATTGTCCTGGTGCACTGATGGTGTGGGTTATATTGCCAATCAGAAAACATATGAGAAGAGACCCCAATGTGTGCACCACTACGTGTAACAATGAGTCAATGCTTCTCTCTATTTCTCTCATTCTTTCCTTCTCTTCCCCTTTCCTTCTTCTTCTCACCCCTACTACCCCTCTCCCTCTTTCCCTTTCTCTGTCTTTCTCCTTCTCTCTCTCTCTCTGTCTCTCCCTCCTTCCTTCCCCTTCTCTTGCTCCATTCTTCCCTTTCACTCTCTCCATCCCTCCCTTTCTCTCCCTCCATCCCTCCCTTTCTCTCTCTATTCCTCCATTTCTCTCTCTATCTCTGCCTTTCTCTCTCCCTTCCTAAATTCAATGAAGATAAATTCTAACAACTCTAGAGTTCCAATTTAGTACTAATAAAGCCATAATTTATACCATAAAGTTCTGTGAAGTCATTATCTCATATGGCAAAGATTATGAAAAAGGAACACTTCAAGTGCACCGATCAAAAGACATAGGGTAACTGCATGGATAAGAAAACAGGACCCATACATATGTACATATGCTGTGTACAAGAGACCCACTTTAGAACAAAATATACACATAGACTGAAAGTGAAGGAATGAAAAAAAGTTTTTTATGCAAATGGAAATGAAAATAAAGAACGGGAGCATTGTCTGACCAGGCGGTAGCACAGTGGATAGAGCATCGGATTGGGATGCGGAAGACCTAGGTTTGAGGCCCCGAGCTTGCCAGCTTGAACGCGAGCCCATCTGGCTTGAGCAAAAAGCTAGCCAGCTTGGACCCAAGGTCGCTGCCTCCAGCAAGGGGTTGCTTGGTCTGCTGAAGGCCTGCGATAAGGCATGTGTGAGAAAGCAATCAATGAACAACTATGGTGTTGCAACGGCAATGAAAAACTAATGATTGATGCTTCTCACCTCTCTTCGTTCCTGTCTGTCCCTATTTATCCTTCTCTCTGATGCTCTCTCTGTCCATGTAAAAAAAATAAAAAGAGCTGGGGCATCAATATTAATATCTGATAAAATAGCCTTTAAAACAAAGGCTATATTGTAAAGGATAAACAAGATTATTACATAATGATAAAGGGAGCAATCCAACAGAAGGATAAAACCATTGGAAATATATAATGCAGATTTCAATGTACATAAAAAGCAAGGTTGACAGCAATACTATAATAATAGGGGATGTTATACCCCACTAACATTAATGGACAGATCCTCCAGACAGAAATTTAACAAAGAAACAGCAGCCTTAAATGATATACTAGATCAACTGAATTTAATTAATATCTTCAGGACCTGTCACCACAAAACAGCAATATATACATTCTTCAAGTGACCATGGTACATTATCTAGAATAGACTACATGCTACGACACAAAAGAAATGTCAATAATTTTGAAAAGGTTGAAATCATATCAAGCATCTTCTCAAATCAAAGAGCATGAAACTAGAAATCAACTACAAAAAAAAAAAGGAAAACATTCAAACACTTGGAGGCTAAACAGCATGTTATTAAATAACAAATGGATTAACAAGATCAAGTAAAAAATAAAAAAAAAAAATTTTGAAACAAATTAAAATGAACATACAAGAACTCAAAATTTATGGGCAATCTTGAGAGGGAACTTTATACCATTATAAGCATACCTCGAGAAGCAAAGAGTAGCTCAAATAAAAAACTTAACCCTGCATCTAAAAGAACTAGAAAAAGAATAACAAATAAAGACCAGAGAAAGTAGAAGAAAGAAAATAATGATCAGAGCAAAAATAAATGACACAGAGGCTGAAAAAACAATGCAAAAGATTAATAAAACCAAGAGCCTATTCTTTGAAAAGGTAAACTAGATTGTAGAACTGGTAACCAGACTCATCATGAAAAAAAGAGAAGACTCAAATAAATAAAATTAGAAATGAAATGGGAAAGTAACAACTGACACTGCAGAAATACAAAAATTTGTAAGAAAATACTATGAAGATCTGTATGCCAAAACATTTGGCAACCTAGGCAAAACGGATAAATTCCTTGTAACATACAATCTTCCAGAACTCAATCTGGAAGAATCAGAAAACCTAAAAAGACCAATTACAACAAATGAAATTGAAACAGTTGTTATAAAACTCCCAGGAAGCAAAAGTTCTGCATGGTTTCACAGGCGAATTTTACTGAACATTCAAAGAAGAACTGACACCTATATTTTCAAGCTATTCCAAATAATTCAAGAGGAGGAAAGACATTCAAGCTTCCTTTATGAAGCAAGCATTATCCTCACTCCAAAACTAAGTAAAGACACTATAGAGAAAGATAACTATAGGCCAGTATCCCTGAAGAACATAAATGCTAAAATTCTCAATGGAATATTATCAAAAAAGATCAAGCAATACGTCAAAAAGATCATACATCATAATCAAGTGAGATTCATTCCAGGGAGGCAAGGCTGGTACAACATTCACAAATCAATACATGTGATTTATTACATAAAAGGAAGGATAAAAATTACATGATTATATAAATAGATGCAGAAAAATTATTTAGTAAAATCCAACAAGCATTTATGATCAAAACTCTCAGCAAACTGGCAATACTGGGAACATACCTCAAAATAATAAAGGCCATCTTTGATAAACCCACAGTAAACATGGGCAAAAATACTCAATGAGCAAAAATTAAAAGTAATCCCCTAAAGATCTGGAACAAGTCATGGGTGCCCTCTTTCAGCACTCTTATTCTACATAGTTCTGAAAGTCCTAGCCACAGCAATCAGACAAAAAGAATAAATAAAAAGGATCCAAATTGAAAAAGAATAAGTAAAACTATCATTATTTGCTGATGACATAATACTGTACATAAAAAAACCTAAAGTCTCACTCAAAAATCAACTGGACCTGATAAATGAATTTGTTAAGGTGGCAGGATATAAAATTAATATTCAGAAATCAGTGACATTTTTATACACCAACAGTAAACTGTCTGAAAGAGAAATTAACTATTCTCTGAAATTCACTGTTGCAACAAAAGAAAATATAGTACCTAGCAGTAAATTTAACTGAGGAGGTAAAAGATTTGTACTTGGAATATTAAAAAACATTGAAAAAAGATATCAAGGAAGATGCAAACAAGTGGAAGCATATACTGTGTTCACAAATAAAAAGAATAAACATCATTAAAATGTCTATACTACCTAAAGCAATCTATAAATTCAATGAAATTTCTATTAAAATACCAAAGGTATACTTTAAAGATATAGAACAAATATTTCAAAAATTTATATGGAACCAAAAAGAAAAAGAATAGCCTCAGCAATCTTGAAAATAAAGGGGGGAGGATATCACACTTCTTGATATCAAGTTATACTACAAAGTGATTGCAATCAAAACAGCTTGATACCGGCATAAGAATAAGCATACAGGTCAATGGAAAAGTACAGAGAACCCAAAAATAAACCCATACCTTTATGGTCAATTGATATTTGACAAAGAAGTTAAGAGCGTACAATGGAGTAAAGACAGTCTCTTTAATAAATGGTGTTGGGAAAATTGGACAGGTATATGAAAGAAAAAAAAAAAAGAAACTAGATACCATTCACAAAAATAAACACAAAATGGAAAAAAGACTTAAATGTAAGTTGTGAAACCATAAACATCTTGGAAGAAAACAGTGGCAGTAAACTCTCCGATATGTCTTGAAACAATATTTTTGCTGATTTATCTTCATGGACAAGTGAAAGAAAGGACAAAATACACAAATGGGCCTATATAAAACTAAAAAGCTTTTGCACAGCAAAAGACTCGATGAACAAAATACAAAGGCAACCCACACAATGGGAGAATATATTCGCCAATAAGTCTGATAAGGGGTTAATACCAAGCTTTATAATGAACTTCTCAAACTCAACATCAGGAAGGTAAACAATTCAATTAAAAAATGGGCAAAGGAACTGAATAGACACTTCCCAAAGAGGACATACAGATAGCCAATAGGTATATAAAAAATGTACAATGTCATTAATCATTAGAGAAATGCAAATTAAAACCAGAATGAAAAAAAAAAAAAAAAAAAACAGAATGAGACACCAACTCACACCTGTCAGAATGTTGCTCTTAAAGAAATCAACACACAATCAAGGACCCAGCTATCCCACTTTTAGGAATATGTCCTAAGAATACCAATCACTGATTCAAAACTAGATATGCAGCCCCATGTTTATTGCAGCATTGTTTACAATAGCCAAGATCTGGAAACAGCCCAAATGTTTATCAGTGGGCTAGTGGATTAAAAAGCTGTGGTATGTACACACAATGGAATACTATGTGGCCATGAAAAAGAAGGAAATATTACCTTTTGTGATGGTATAGATGGACCTGGAGATTATTATGCTAAGTGAAATGAGCCAGGTAGAGAAAGAAAAATATTATATGATCTCACTTATATGTGGAATCTAATGAACAAACTGAACTGAGGAATGGAATAGAGGCAGAGGCTGGTCACAGGGACCAGAGGGACAGCTGTCAGAGGGAAGGGGATGAGGGGATAAGCTCAGAGAAGGTGAAGGGATTAATGAAATTACATATACATAACACATTGATAGATACAGAAAAGAGGACAGCAAATTCCATAGGGAAGATGGTAGCGAGTTAGGGGAAAGGGGGCAAAGGAGTGTGATGGGGGCCTTGAGGGTGGAGGTGAGGGTGTTATATTGAGTGGGGCACTTGAATCCATGTTAACACAATAAATTAAAATTAATAAAAATTTAAAGAAATATTAACTGGTAAACAATAGAATATATTTGTTTGAACAAGATAGAACATATTTCTCAATTGCAGGACTTCTCAGAAATCTGATATATCATACAATCCATAAGAATGCAGATTGTTTCCATCTTATTCACTTCTATAAATTCATGATTCTCAATGAATATTTTCTGTATTGAGAGTACGATAAGTTTCCAAATATGTTTGGTCACAGGACAATTTCTTCCCCCTCCCTCCAGCATCTTGCTGTATAGATAAACTTTGGGAAATGCTAAAGGTTGTGTAATTCATGGAGGAAGACACTTTATTGCTAGGAATACTATTTACCCAAACTTCCTCTAAAGCAAATCAAGTCCAAAAACTGTCTAACAAAGAAAGTTCAATAAGCACCCATTGAATGCCCCACCCACAGACCCTGTCTGTTATTGTACAAATTATTTGGAGTACTATAGTGAGTTGAATCAAGTTCCTGCCCTCAAGATTTTGCCACAATGTATTGAAATAATTTGTGCTTACCTCCCTTGCTTAACTGTAAATGCTGGCATGCAGAGGATGCTGTAGGAGCATCAATATGAGGATCTTTCCCCAAGAGAGCATTCAGAGATAACTTTGAGAAGGAGGCTAGGCAGAGATGGATCTGTAGGAGTTTGCATTAGGCCATAGAGAGTGGCAGGGCATTGTAGGTAGTGGAAATTAAAAGGGTTGAAGTGGTTAAGAAAACAAAAAGTTTTTAAGAAACTACTGGGTATAGAAGTCAGAAGTGGAGGAAGGTGAAGCTGAAGGCACACAGATCCATGCCTTAAAGGTGTTTGTATATCTTGCTTAAGAGTGTGCTCAACAAAAGGCTGATTTTATAGGAGCCTCGGGGAAGTGTATGATCTGTCTGCAGAAGCAAGATATAAGCACAGGAAATTTAAGAGGAGATGTAAGTGGCAGTTTGAGGCAGCAATAGCAAGGGAAATGCCAAGTATTGTTTGTTATGCACCTACTATGTGCCAAGCACTTTATTTCTACTATTTCACTCACATATTAACCTCTTAGTTTAGTAGCCCTCATGAACAGCTGACACAGAAGGTGAGAGGTAATATATTATACTGCCTATGAACATGGCCTGTGCAGCCAGGCTGCCAGGGTTGAACTGCTCTTTGTGCAATTGGCAATGTTGCTTTGGACAATATTAAACTATAGATAGGAACTTACAGATACATATAAATAAGGCATACAGAGTGTTTCAATGCCCTCATCTGTATAAAAGGATCCAGAATGTCACCACAGACTTAATATGAACATTTTGTGGATTAAATAAATTAACACATGTAAAGCATTTAAACTTTATCTGGCACAGGACAAGAACCAGATGGTTACTATCTTTATTATAGAACAACTAACCTGCCCAAGGTCACACAGCTATTTTGTAGTCGAGTCAGGATTTATCTTGAGTCTGTCGGACTTCAGTGCCTGGGCTCTTTTTACTATCTCAAGACAATGTGTGATTAATTTCTAAATACATTGTGCAGACAAGAATTTTTAGGGAAGCTTTGAGCTAAGAATTCATTTCAGGTTGAGATAGTCAGAGAGAGCTTTGTTAAAGAAGTGGGATTTGAAGCAGGCCCTGAACAATGAATGAAATTTTGAGAAACAAGCAGGAAAGAAGTAGGCATTTTAAATGACTGCATTGGCATAAGTAGGAGTGTAGTGTTAAAGAAGTGCGAATATCCATAAATCAATAGTTTTTTTTTTCTGATTTTGGTAATCCTAACAAAAGCATAGTCAGGTAAAATTAATTTGGACAATATTAACCTGAACTCTCACCACTCTAGTCATAAGATGTTTATTTTTCACTTTTTATGTTATTGTCAAGTTTTGCCACAAATTCATACATAATTTATTTTATAGTTGCCATCATGTGAAAAATCACCAATAAACTATTAGTCTAGCACTATGCCACAGGTCTCTCTTAATATACTGTGCAACAACTGAAGAAAATTCACTGCAGTTAGTATAGCCAAATCATATTTATACATATATGTGTGTATATGTACATATATATTCATATACACCTATATATATACACAGACATATATACAATACTCTAATATATGTCTCAATATTTAAATAAACATCATCATTATTCAGAAGCAAAATGTCTAAGCAACATTGTTGCATTATAGTACAAAATAAAAAATAACATTAAACATTTGCTTCAGTTAAGCCATTTTTAGTTTTAAGAGAAGAAAACTGTATCTGTATTACTTAAAAAATTTTAATGTGTAGTTGGCATACAATATTATATTAGTTTCAGGTGTAAAACATTATGATTCAACATTTATAGACTCTATGATATGAACATCACAAATCTAGCAACCATCTATCATTGTACACAATTAATACAATATTATTGACTGTATTCTCTGTGCTGCACATTACATCCCCATGACTTATTCACTTATAAGTTTGTATTTCTCACTCTTCTTCACCTTTATTACATATTCTGATACCCCCACTCTTCTGGTGATCATCAGTTCTCTGTATCTTTGAGTCTGTTTCTGTCATGTTCTCTTTGTTCGTATTTTTCTTTATTTTTTTTAGATTTCACATGTAAATGAAATCATACAGTGTTTGTTTTTCCCTGTCTGATTTTAGCAGAATACCCTATAGGTTCATCCATGTTGTCATGAATGGCAAGATTTTATTCTTTTTTTTATTGCTGAGTAATTTTTCATTACACACACACACACACACACACACACACACTACATCTTTATCCACTTATCTGTCTATTGACACCTAGGTTGCTTCCATGTTTTGGGTATCAAATTTGCTGTAAAGAACATAGGGTGCATATATCTTTTAGAATTAGTGTTTTTGTTTCCTTTGGATAAATACCAAGAAGTGGAACTGCTGGGTGTATAGTGGTTCTATTTTTAATTTTTTGTGTGTGTGTGGAACCTCTATATTGTTCTCTGTACTGGCTGCACCAATATATACAGTGTGTCCATAAAGTCATGGTGCACTTTTGACCAGTGATTGGCCAAAAGTGCACCATGACTTTACGGACACACTGTATTTCTACCAACAGGGTTCCCTTCCCCCTATATCTTTGTCAGCACTTACTATTTGTTGACTTTTCTTTTATAATAGTGATTGACGAGTGTGAGAAGATATTTGTGTTATGTTTAAATTGATGCATAAGAAGAAATTAATTGATTTCATAATTGTGAATCCAGGGTCCCAAGAAGTTTCGCTTAATGTTAAGCTCAAAGGAATGCTAGTAGCCAAAACTCAAATCTTACCAATTCATAAATAATATAATAAAAGCTGAGATTTATGTGTGCATATGGAGTGTTTCAGACACTGTTCTGAGCATTTTAAAACTTGATTTTTAAGGTTATTTGGTTTTCACATTAACTTTATGAGCTAGATCTTAAGGAAGTTGGAACAAGGGAAGCTAAATAACTTTCTCAGTTCCATTCCTGAAATAAATTCAATGGTGATGGAATGGAGGACTTGAATTTTTTAGTTCTAGATCATCTGCACACCTCAAAGTTGTTCCTAATGGTAGAAGAACTTAGTCTCACAAAAAACACAAGGACACACCTGGGGGAGGGATTTCAGCACAGGCAAAATGATACATATCTTCAATCGAAATCCACTTCCCAAGGTCTTCCTGCTTTACTCCAAATGAAAATATAAACTTTTTGCATTAGTAAAATCAAGACAAATAAAAGTCCTAACATGCTAAATTATTTTTTCATTAGAACAGATGAATATGTGTTCCTTACTACAATTTAGATTGCATACCTAAGAGATAATTGAGAAAATTGGCATTACTCTGTAGTCACTAAAATGAAAACACTTATGCATGTTTGAAAAATAACAAAACAAAGGCTGCGTTTTATTCTCTGAATCTAAAACTTGGTTGGTTTTTCTGCTTATATCCTGAGAGCCACTAATTTTGAAGAACAGTTTAGATTTTTCAGTACAATCCTGAATACACCATTTGTCTAGGTCATTATTTCCCAGAATGTACTCACTTATACACTAAATTTATTAACTCTGCTCTCTCTAACTTCAATATTTATTGCCTTCAAATGAACTAATAATGTTTGCCTCAAAAGAATTATTTTAAAACCTATACCATATTAGAAATTGAAAGTGAATATTTTCCAATAAATATTTAAATAAATTAAAATTATTTAAACCTAATTCAAGAAAATTTTGTATTAAATATAGTAATATATTCTATATAGTACGAATATATTTTAGACATCCACACACATACATTGTGTGTGGATGTCTAAAATGCATCTTGGATCCAGAATGAAAATGTCAGTCATGTTATATATTTAAAAATATTAGTTTTGTCTCTTTTTCAAGGACATTATGAAGGATGCTGCAGATTCCTTGATATTAGAATTTGTAAATACTTTTCATTAACACCAGGCTGGCATTACACTGTAGCTGTGCTCTTCGAGCAATATCTGACCTCTTCTATAAATAGTATCAGCAAACAGCACAGCACACATTATGTGAAAAAAGCAATAGTTATATATTCTTTCATTTATATCAGGAGGCTATCAGTTTGTAACAATTAAAATAAAGTTGAGAGAAGCATAAATAAAATATTCAAGAAAGATATAAAATATCAATGTATTCACTATTTTTTATATTGAAATAGAAGTTGGGTTGAAATAATATTCAATTATTTATTTATATTTTATTTTTTATTTTTTTGAAGTGAGAAATGTGGAGGCAGAGAGACAGACTCTCGCATGCACCTGACTGGGATCCACTCTGAATAATATTCAATTTTTTAATTTAGAAAAAAAGTTTTACCTTAATTTTTTTTTAATCCTAGGTCCCAGAGTTCAGACTTGTCCCAACATGCAAAATCACCGAGATTGGCAAAGTCAAAATGTGGTTGTCTCAGAAAATATTCTTTTTTTCATTAGATTTCCATTGATTGATTTTTCACATGTGCCTTGACCAGGGGCTACAGCAGAACAAGTGATCCCTTGCTGGAGTCAGTGACCTTGGGCTCAAGCTGATAAGCCTTGCTCAAACCTGATGAGCCCGTGTTTAAACTAGCAACCTCAAGGTCTTGAACCTGGGTCCTCCACATCCCAGGCTGACGGTCTATCCACTGCGCCACCACCTGGTCAGGCAGACAATATTCTTGATTGAAAAATACACTAAGAAAGAGATGGGAAGCATACAAGTTGGGGTCAGAGGAGTGGAAAGATACTTTGGAATTATAGTCCACCATATGAAAATGATTAATTGAGATTTAAAGCATCTAAAACAAAACAGAGATGCTTATTTTTCTCATTTGGCTCTAATTGGTTTCCTATAATAAAGAGGAGACTATGGGGTCTCATCCTGAGGTCTATCCTGGAATCTTGAAAAAAATTGCATACTTAGTATACTCTGTTTCATAATAATGATGTTAACAGTTAAAATACATTGTGTGCGGATGTCTAAAATACATCTTGGATCCAGAATGGAAATATTGAGAAGTCTCCAAAAGTAAGAAGGAAACAGTACTGGGCTCTCTGTACTTGAGTAACCCACAGTTTTGTTCCTTTCTGACACTTGTACATTTATTTTTTAGCTTATGTATTTTTATTTGTTTGCTTATTGTTTTTATTAAATACATCTGCCCCTACCCTTAGCAGAATGTAAAGTCAGGAGCCATGCAACATTTTTCTCTACCACCACAAATGAGAATAACAATATTTTTTGAGGTTGTAAGGATTAATGAATTTATTTAACATATTTTTAATAGTTTGACCCTCATAGACCTTAATAAATATTAGCCAACTTTTACATTTAATATTATTTTGTATTAGTTTCAGGTGTACAGTGTAGTTGTTAGACAATTGTGCTCTACAAAGTGTTCCCCTTGATATTTCCAGTACCCAATGATTAGCCATTGTTTTTTACCAGAGTAGAAAAAAACTGATGAATTGTCTAAAATCAACCTCTTTCTAGTTTTCTTGGCCATGTTGAAGTTTTTATCGCTATAAAAAAGTTTTCTATATAAGGAACTTTTTAAAAAAAATGTTTAGTGTTTTAATTATTATATCTTAACCATGCCTAATGGAAATAGAAAAGTTAATTGGACAAAATATTAGTTCTGCAGGCCACTACCTAGTTTCATGAATTTCAGCACTAGTGATAGTCATAGACCTCATTCAGACAACCCATTCATATTCTTACTTCCACACATTCTTTTAAACAGAAGTTGCAGCAAAACTGACGCTGTTGTAATAAAAATTTACTTTTTGCATACTCTGTTTTATAATAATAATGAGTTATCAATTAAAAACTGTTTGGTCTGTGTGCCAAACATTATTCTAAGTAATTTTGTTTGATAACTTGTTTAATTTTTAGAACATACTGATGAAATTGGCATTTTTATCTCAACAAATAAATAAGTTGAGGCAGAAAGGAGTTAATAATAGTGCAAAGATTAAAAAAAATAAAAAATTATGAAGCTTGAATTTAAATTGAGACTACAAGCCCATGTTTTATTTATTAAAATAGGCTTTTTGTCCCCATTGACCATATTTTTTATTGAAAAACAGTGCTTACAGCCTGTCTTTATACTGCAAGTATTTTTTATTCTTGTTTGTCATCTTTTTAGAATCATTCTAATTTTTTATTTCTTATATCTAACTCTATAAAATTATGCTTAAATTACCCAACAGATTTTCCCCCTCAAGTAAATCTGAATTGATATTAAAAAAAGTAAAACATTCTTTTAATGTTTAAATATTTTGGTCTCTGCAAATATTCCCCTTGAGAGATTCTTCCTCTATACCTCATAAATCATGTAATCACTATCCGATTTTGTCATGCCAGCTACGTAGTTACGGATACATTACTAAATGACATGTGATTTATAGTTCTGGTAGGTAATCTTTGATGGCAAATATCTTTTAATGTCTTCTTCCATAGAACTAAGTGCCCTTTATTAGTGATTTCTAGAAGTTTTTTTTTTTTTAACTGAATAATAAATTTTAAAAAAAGGTAACCAGACCTGCTTCTCCAGGTATTCAGTCAGACAGTAAGTGCGTGTGTGTGTGTGTGTGTGTGTGTGTGTGTGTGTGTGTGTGTGTGTGTGTGTGTTGGATCTATCTGACCTTTCATGAACATCTGATCTAAGTTTTTATTCCTCAAGTTTGAAAGAATTATACAACTCTCCCTCCTCACCATCCATTCCATTTCTACTATCATATACGAAATCTCAATCTCTGTTACATGCATTTAGACAGGTATTTATAAGTATGCTGTTTAAATTTTTTGCCTGCTCACATGTAAAATCTTTAATGAAATTCTCATTGTGTTAAGCATTAAGCACATACTCTTCCTCAAACTATTTTATTTCTTGTTTTTAGCTTATAAAATAAATCATTTATTTAATCTTTCTTTCTTTTTTTTTTGTTTTCTCCTATTTTTCCTTGTCTTGCTCTGCTTCCTTTTTCTTTTTTACTGGACTGATTTCACTTTCTAGTTTTATAATAAGCTTTTATAATTATAACTATTTTTTCTGGTTATAAAAAGTGGACATTGGCACAGGTAGGGTTATAGGCCATCAATATCATTTTATTATTATTTGGCTAAGCTTTTATCTATTTTTTTTATTTACTGGGTTCACATACAATTTTACTTGAAAGAATAATCCAGCTGCTTAAATTGTTTAAATATTCAGTATAATAAATGAATATTTTATACAGTACAAATTTAATAAGATTACTATACATATTTTCTTAAACTTTGCTCAAAATGGTTTGAGGATTTCTCTCTCTCTCTCTTTTTCTTCTTTTTCAAGTGAAAGGAGGGGAAATATAGAGACAGAATTTCGCATGTGCTCTGACGGAGATCCACTCAACTCAGCAATCCCTACCTGAGGCTGATGCTTTGCCTATCTGGGGCCATGCTCGCAACTGAGCTATTTAGCACCTGAGGCAGAGGCTCCACAGAGCTGTCTTCAGTGCCTTGAACCAATCAAGCCACTGACTGGGAAAGGGGAGGAGAGAGAGAGAGAAAAAGAAGGGGGAGGTGGAGGGTGAAGAAGCAGAGGGCCACTTCTCCTTGTGTGCCCTGATTGGGAATCGAAACTGGGACACACACAGGCTGGGCCCATGCTCTACCACAGAGCCAACTGGCCAGGTTGAGGACTTTTCTTCATCAATATTTATACATTGATATCACTCTTCTTAATGGTTGTTAACATTCCAAGGCATAGTTGTATCATATTATAGTTATAACTTCTACATTGATAAATACAATCATTTTCAAATATTTAAATACAAAAACAAACAAAAAAATGAATAGTATTTCAGCCACACATTTGTACATCCCTTTATGGAGGGCTACTAATGTGGTAATATAATTATGAAAATATCCTAGATGAAAGGTAAGCATATGTTTTGTTTTTATTATTATTTATTTCCCCCAAATTACTGTTTTGAAAATTATCAAAACAAGTATTCTTTTAAAAAGTAGAAATACTAAAAAGTTAGTTGATAACAATGGTTAAAAAAACTATAAATTAATATTAAAATTAGAAAACAAAGAAATAACCTCCCTGTAAATTTTTTGAAACTATTTGTTAAACAAACTTTCTATCAAAGGGGAAAAAAACCTGAAAGTGGGCAATTTAAAAAATAATGACAATCAAAACCTACATATCAAGATCTAGGGAGTATAATGTAACAGTGCAGTGGAAAGATAATAACATTAAATACTTATATAAATGAATAATAAAAGATATAATTCACAAATTAGAAAGATTGTACAAGACACAAAAAGTCAAAAGAGAACATAAACTAGAAATAATAAATACACAGCCATGAATTAATTTGACAAGAGAAAAAAGGCAGAATCTAAACTTTAAGGAATTTGATCTATTATTTTTGTGCCCTTCTCTATATACATCTCTTAAATCCTGATTCTGAAAGAGAAAGGTATTAGCAATTTTAGAATTCACCCCTTTCACTTTTCAAAAACTTTTACTTCTTAATATTTTCTTGAGACATAATAGATTTGGGTATAAGTCAAATAGTAAACATTATTATAACTCTAAATATTGCTTACTACTGATCAATGTAGGTAGTAATAATGTTTTATTTCTTGTGCTGATTTTTTCCAATTGTTTTAGCTAGTTCTTTTTCTTTGGCAATAATTGTTTTTTTATTAAAGTCCTATAGTTCTTTCAACATTTCTAGAACAGATATTTTTAACTGATGTGCTGCAAGAATTTTTAAAACATTCAATACCTGAATATTTAGTCAGAGACACTGACTTCTTTTTCTTTAGATTGTAAAATAAAAGAGAAATGACAACAGCCAACAATAGCTGTCTGGTGTGAATAAATCAAAATTATAACTTTGTTGTTGTTTTTTCATATGAGTAAAAATATATTTTTTGGTGTGCCTTCAATTTTAGTAATTAGTTTATGGGTACCACAAAATAAAAAAGGCTGAAAAATTGATGTTCTAGATTGATGTCAGATATGTGAAATTTCTCTTTTCCCTGAAAACATGTTTTGAAATTTTCTGTTTCTTACTCTTGTGTAGACCCAGTACTCACTTAACCTATTATTTATCACAGCATTTTTCAATGGACAACTTTATTAACTTTAATATCCAAAATATAAAAATAATTCATATAATTCAATACCAAACAAATAATCCATTTAATAAATGGGCAGACAACCTAAACAGACACCTCTCCCAAGAAGATATACAAACAGCCAATAGATATATGAAAAGATGTTCAACTAGCTATTCAAAAAATATAAATAATAACTATAGTGAGATACCACCTAACACCTATTAGAATGGCTATTATCAATAAGAAAAGTAATAACAAGTGTTGGAGAGGTTGTGGAGAAAAAAAAACCCCTCATTTATTGCTGCTGGGAATATAAAATGGTATAGTTACTATGGAAAACAGTATGGAGAACTCTTGAAAAATAAGATAGTTACCATATGACCCAGCAATCACTCTTTTGGGTATTTAACTGAAACACTCAAAAACATTTAATCTCAAAGATATATGCACCCCAATGTTCAGCTCAACACTGTTCACAGTGGCCAAGGAATAGCATCACCAACATGTCCTTCAGTAGAGGATTGAATAAAGATTTGGTATATATATATATACACTACATGGAAAACTACTCAGCCATAAGAAATAATGAAATACTGCCATTTGTGACAACATGGATAGACCTTGACAATATTATACTAAGAAATACAAGTCAGTCAGAAAAAGCTAAGAACAATATGACTTCACTCATATGCCATGTATAAAACTGAAACTCATAGACACAGACAACAGTATGGTGGTTACCAGAGGGAAGGGGATGAGGGATAGTAAAGGGTACAGGTGGCCAAATATATGGAGACGGAAGATGATTTGACTTTGGGTGGTGGGCACACATTGCATTATACAGATCATGTATTGTAGAAATATATACTTGAAACCTATATGTTTCTATTAACCAATGTCACTCCAATAAATTTAGTATTAAAAAAAAGACTTCATAACTAGGATAAATAATACTTGGTTGTGGCATATAATTCTTTATATACATTGTTGGATTCAAGTTCCTATTTTGTTGAGGATTTTTACATCTGTTCATAAGAGATACTAATGTGTATTTTTTGTACACCTTTGTTTAGTTTTGCTATTAAAATAATGCCAGACTTACAAATTAAATTAAAATGTTTTCCCTCTGTTTCTATCCTGTGAAAGAATACTGTAGAGACTAGGTATAACTTCTTTCTTAAATGTTTAGTAGAATTCACTAGTAAAACCATCTGGGTCTGGTTTTTTCCTGTTTTAGGAGGTTATTAATTTTTGATTCAATTCTTTTGTAGATATATACCTATTCAGATAGCCTATCTCTTCTTATACATTTTGGCAGCTTATAGCTCTCAAGAAATTGGTCTGTCATCTAGGTTTTCAGATTTGTGTTCAGAGTATTTCTTTACTGTTCTTTTAATGCCCATAAGATTTTTAATGATGTTTCTTTTTTCATTTCTTGTATTAATAATTTGTCCTCTCTTTTTTTCTTCATTACTCTGGATAATGGCTTATCTATTTTATTGATATTTCACAGAGTTGGCTTTTGATTTCATTGATATTCCCTATTGGTTACCTCTTTTTAATTTATCAATTTCTGTTCTAGTTATTTTTTTTACTTGCCTTAGATTTAATTCACTTTTCTTTTTCTAGTTTCCTAAAGTAGTCACTTGGATTATTGATTTTAGATATTTTTCTTTCTAATAGGTTTATTTTATGCTCTCAAGTTCACTCTAAGCAGTGCTTTTGCTGTATTTCACACATTTTGATATATTGTCTTTTTCTTTTCATTTAACTTTAAATCCAGATTCTTCTTTGATCCATGTGTTATTTTGAAGTGTGTTGTTTAATTTCACATGGTTTGGCATACTCTGATTACTTTCTGTTATTAATTTCGAGTTTGCCCCACATGTTCTAGCATGTTGTTTATTTTATCCATTGGAGCTCTTTGCATATTAATTATAGTTGTTTTAAATTCCTGCTCTGCTAATTCTGGCATCTCAGCCACAGCTGGTTGTGATGTTTACTCTGTCTCTTCATAATGTGTTTTTTGTTTTTTTGGTATGACATTTTTTTCTTAATAGCTCTATATAATATGCCGGTAAAGGAGCTTTTATAAATGAACCTTTTGTAATGTAGAGGTGAGGTGTGCCAGTATGAGAAGTGTTCTATAGTCCTTTGATGAGGTTACAGTCTCTTTGTAAGCTTGTGTGTCTTTGCTGTAAACTTCACAAGAGTTTCTCAGGATTTTACCCTTTCATAGGACAAGGTGGCCAATTGGAGTTGGTAGTTAATCTATAAAAATAGTTATAATCTAATTAACTACTTTACCTTGAGGGTGGTCCTTGTTAAGAAAAAAGTGCTCTGGAGTATTTAAAAATGGTTCCTTTTCCCTTTTCCATGCCAGACTACAAGGAGATTTTCCTCTGATACTTATTGTAAGAAACTGATTGAGTTTCTGTAGACAAATTTAATAATATTGTGCCCAAAACCTATGCTTTCCCCACCTCCACATACACCCCCATCACATCCCATTACCACACTAGTTCTACTACTATATTTTTAATTTTCAGTCTTGTCCACTATGAGCCTTTAACAATTTGCCAATTACTTTTCAGGTTTTCTTATTCCAGCGTGTGTTCCTATTCCACTGTTTCTGCCTGTGATTTCTGCTCTAGTAAGTCAAGACATTCTACAATGTGTGTCTCTATTTGGGGGGGTAGATTCTATGTGTCCTTTCCCCTCTTATAAATCAAAAAAGAGTTGTTGATATTAAGATCTGTCCAACTTTTCTTGGTTTTTCTGATGGAGTGACTATTTCCAACTTCTCCTGTGTAGAAATGGAAAGTGCGAGTCTGCTTATTATTTTTTTCAATTTTTTTGTGTGTTTTATTGAGTATGGGTATTGTTTATATTCTATAGATACAACTTCTTTATAAGATTTGGTTTTTACTAATATTTTCTTCCAATGTATGGCTTGTCTTTTCCTTAAAAGGGATGTTCAAAGAGCAAAATTTCTTAGTTTTGAGAAATTCTACTCTTTATTTTATGTAATTTATGGAGCATGGTTTTGTACTGTACTGAGGAATATTTGTCTTAAGATAAACTTCAAATTAATTTTTATTCTATTTTTTCTTAAGTATGTATGGTTTTTAGTTTTATACTTAAATCTATAATCTATTTTAACTTTTTAATATTGCATTAAATATGATTGAAGTAAATTATTTATTTAATTTTTTTCTCAGGTTTTCTCTTTTCTCAGAACTGCCTCTGCCTATTCCTAGATCTCTAATGGTTGCAGCAATATATATTAAAAGGGTTGTCTTTTAAAAATGTATTAAATTTATTGGGGTAATATTGGTTAATAAAATTATAAAATTTCAGGTATACAGTTCCATACATCTGTATATTATATTGTGTTTAACACCCCCAAGTCACATCTTCTCCCATCACCATTTATTCCCCCTTTACCCTCTTCTATCTCCTCTCATCCCCTTTTCCCTCTTGTAATCCCCTCACTGTTATCTGTGTCTATGAGTTTTATTTTCTTTGCTTAATCCTGTCAACTTTTTTCAGTGTCTTTTTCAACTTTTTTAAGTACCAATTTGCTATATGTATGTGGGTCTATTTCTAAACTCTGTATTCTGCTCCACTGATTTACTATTATGCTAAAAATAACACTATCTTGATTATTACAATTTTATCAAATTTATTGAAATCAGGTAGTGATTTCTCCTCCAACTTGATTCATTTCCAAAGTTGTTTTTAGCTAATTTAAGTTTTTATGTTGTTTTGGCTATACTAGAATCTTTGGATTTCCATACATATTTTAGAAACAATTTTTTCAATTTCTTCAAAAACATCTGTTGAAAGATTGATTAGGATTATGTTGTATCTATAGAGTAATTTAGGAGGAATTTGCATCTTTAAGACTTTGAGACTTAGTTTAGAACATGAAAACAATATACCTTTTCATTTATTTTTTGAGTCTTTAAATTTCTCTGGACAATGTTTTATAATTCTTGGTACACTAGTGTTGCAATCTTTTGTTAGAATTATGCTAAAGAATTTTATACTTTTATGCTATTGTAAATGATATCTTGTTTTTAATTTCAATTTTAGGGTTTTTTCTATTAAAAAAATAAAATTTTCTGTATTGATCTTGTATTCTGTAATGTCACTATTATATCACTTATTAGTTCCTTTATTAATAACTTTTGTGTAAATTCCTAGGATTCCCATATATAGCCATCAACAAATAAGAAATTTTATTTTATCTTTATATTCTATCAGATATCTAGGGTTGAATAAAAAGTACTCCAAAATACAGTAACTTAAAGCAACAGTGCTTCATCATTAATTATAATTTGTATGTTGTCAGGTGGTTTTTCTATCGGTTTTGCTTTAACTGACTCATATGACTGTGTGAAAATTGCCTCTGGGTTGCCAATTTCTAAGGACATGAAACAGATTAAAAAAGCTATTTAGCTAAAAATATAATCTATTTCTTAAGGAAAAGGAAAGAAGTCTAAGGCCTCTTCTTGGGAGGGGCTACAAAGAATATTTCTATATTTAATCTACTAGAGTATAATATATTATTTTTATATATTGTTTGATTTTACTTATTAATATATTAAATAAATTATGTCATGTATTTTTAGCACTTTATTATCAAAATTTTGTTTATTTGAGTGTGTTGTATAAAACTGTGTGTATATATCTATATCTATATATATAAAATAATCATCAACTATCCAAAGGCTTTAATATTCTAAGATTAATTAATCTATGAATCATTAGAATTAGTTCACCTTTCTTGTTGACATTGGTCATTTACCCCTTTTTTGTATTTAATCAGTCACACAAAGGTATTATTTCATTATTCTTTCTGAAGAATCAATATTTAGCTTCCTTGGTTTTCTATGCTTTTTTGCCTCTTTTTATACCGACTATTTATGCTCTTACCTATATATTTATTCCTTTTACTGACCTTTTTTCATTTTGCTCTTTTATTGTGGCTTTTTAGGAGGGAGGATTAAGTAATTTGTTTTTTTTAAGAAAAGCATTAAAATGACAACTTTCCTTTTTAGCACTTGATTATCAATATTTCACCAATTTTTATATATTGTCTTTTATTTTATTTAGAAAATTAACTTTAACAGGGTGACATTGATCAATAAGAGTAATAGGTTTCAGGTGAACATTTTCATAGCATTTGAACTGTTGATTATGTTGTATACCCATCACCCAAAGTCAAATCATTCTCAGTCACCTTATATTTGTCCTTCTTTATACTTTTCTCCCCACTTCTCCCCCTCTCCATACCTCCTGTCCCCTCTCCATGTCCCCTTCCCACTGGTAACCAGAGCTTTCTTATCTATGTCCATGAGTCTCAGTTTTTTATCACACCTATGTGTGAAATCATATAGTTCTTAGCTTTTTCTAATTTACTTATTTCACTCAGTATAATGTTCTCAAGGTCCATCCATGTTGTTGTAAATGCCACTATGTCATCATTTCTTATGGTTGAGTAGTATTCCATAGTATATATGTACCACCTCTTCTTTATCCAATCCTCTATCGAGCTGCCCTTTGTTTGTATACAGATTTTAGTCACTGTGAATAATGCTGCAATGAACATGGGGGTGAATGTGTCTACATACCAATGTTTTCGAGATTGGGGGGTAGATACCCAGTAGAGGGATTACTGGGTCATATGGTAATTCTATTCTCAATTTTTTGAGGAACTATCATATTTTCTACCATACCGGTTGTACTAATTTGCATTCCCAATGGCAGTGAATAAGGCTTCCTTTATTTTCACAGCCTCTCCAACACTTATCACCTGTCTTGTTGATAATAACCAATCTAACAGGTGTGAGTTAGTACCTCATTGAAGTTTTGATTTGCATTTCTTGAATAGCTAGTGAAGATGAAAGTTTTTTCATATATCTGGTGGTCATTTGTATGTCCTCTTAGGAGAAGTGTCTGTTGTCCTTTCTTCATTTTTTAATTCAATTGTTTGCTGGTTTGTTGCTGAGCTTTGTGAGTTCTGTATATATTTTGGATATTAACCCTTTATCAGAACTGACTACCATTTATAGTAATAATCCCTACAACAAAACATCCATCAAGAGATAATCAGCCTTTGCTAATACATTTCCAGTAACAAGAATGCACTCTTTGTTAATACAGCTCATTTCTTTATTGATTTTATTTTTAAAAAAGTACTCAATATAGACTGAACATCTGTGTTAATTGCTTTCTAACATTAATTGAAATACAGATATTCATAATTTTTAGAAAATACTACATATATAAAAATTTGATTTATAAAATAGATAACCATAGGCATAATAATTTGTTCTGTATGTCTTTCAAGGTATCTGCATATACTTAATTGGACTGGTACAATAGACAGGATTTATATAATGGTAAGTAGGTCAGCAAATTTTTAAGTTTCAATTGAAATTTAACCAAGAATTTGCTAAGCAAAAATGAGTCAATGAATAAATGAATGAATGTATTCTGTATTGGCTCATTTAGCTTATAAATTTTCTATAAATCTGACCTATATCCCAATTGATCACTCAGATTATAAGGACTGCAGCTAAGGGAGGTAGGCTTTTCCAGAGGAATGTGTTTATTTGTTCTATTGTTAAGAGAAGGGTGAATGGGGAAAAATCCATGAATATCCAATAAAATGAACAAGAATTTGTAACAAGGAATGGATGGAAAATTAATTTCAGTAACAGGGAGCAGCAAGATCCTTTGTCATAGGCCTTGTTCCAGGCTGGTTCCCAGTAGCCTTGATAAAGCAAAAGCAACAGCAGTGGCCATGCCCTCATTCTCAAATTACTTTATTGAGAGAGTAACTAGAGTTTTAGGCAGAAATAAAGAAGTAAATTCAATTCATACAGCTCAACTTATGCTTTTGGGGATATAGATAACATAGTATTACTGTTGTTATACAATAGTGGTATATATATTCTGCATCTGTAAAAATGCTATCTACTGGCTATGTTTTATTATGCAATATATTATAATGTATAACTTAGTGTACTATTTCTGTAAGGACAGATGCTCCCAGTATCACAGCTGTCATTGGCAAGATATCTGTCATCGATTGTATAATGGTGTTAAAACTGTTTTAGTAAATAGCTCTTATGGGTTCTGAAATTTTATATGACTTCTATTTCTTTTAAAAAAATATTGATCCCATTAAACTAACACCATGATGCACTGGCTCAGGATTAAATATTTGATATTAGTTTATTTTTATTGGCCTACAAAATGTTTCTGTTTTTTTTTTTTCTCAATATAGGTCATTTTATTTCATAATAATCCTATTTAAATATGCAATCTTTTTTGTACTGTCATGGAATGGCAGTTTCTAAGCATTCCTCATGGTTCCTGCGTGGGATGGTCACTTAATGATCAAATTAGCGCTCACTCAACCAGATCTGTGGTAACAACAGTTACTAGGCTGCAGTTACTTCTCTTTTTCAGATTTACAGAGCATCCAGGTGGAGTTCATTACTGTGAATCACACAACATGGTCCCCTGGCAGCAGATTAAGAAAACAGTCTAAATTAGAGATGGCTTCACTGCTAAACTTATTCCTCGTTCAAAATGGAAGGCCCCCCTATGCTTAGCTGCATACATCTTATCTGTAGCAACCTTCTATCCAGGGAGGGCTCTATTACTACTGCTGCTATATTTGTGCAATACCTAAAATATTTATGAATCTGAAAGCTGAAAAATTACAGATTTGCTGCTAATACATTCTACAGCTGCATGTTCTTGGTTTGCAAATTTATAACTGGAAATTTACTACTAACAAATTCCAGGTTTTGAACAATTGTATGCATTTCTTCAACTCTTTATGTTACCCAATCTTTGCTATTCTAGCTCCCCAGGCTGGGATGACTGCAATGGTGGTACAGCCTCTGGGGAGGGAGGGAGGAGGGATGGTTTGAACTCTATGCCATCAGTCACCAACAGCCCCTCTGGCTGATTAAGTAGCAGGTGTTAATAGGAACCCAGGGGAGTGCTCACCAGTTCCGTTTAGCTGGAATGATAGTGACATGATTCAAGGCCTGAAGGGTTTGGAGCCCTTTTTGGAAGGGGGGAGGAAAGTGAACTTGTAAAGCAGAAAATAATAGAAGGGTATGTTGTTTTGAAAGACATCACCTAATGCTTGAAAGTTATGCAGTTTTTGAAGACCTCAACCACAAAAATTTTAATAGAGCTGTGCCAGATCTTAAAAAAAGGAATGAGGAAATATTCTAACCTTTAAAACACTACTTACTCTTTCTGATTTTGGCTTCATTAGATGTTTATTATAAAAATATAAAGTTTCTTATTTGGGACAGGTATTATGTAAATATACAAGAAAGTTAATGTTATGAAAATATTGCGAAAACATGCTATAGCCCTTACAAAATTGTAAAACATGATTATACATTAAAATTAATAGATCACTTGATCAAAAATCAGTACATCTGGTTGATAATGTAAATCATCGATGATTATTAAACTATGGTAAACTTCAGATTTTATCTGTAAGATTAATTTGAATTCTCTGCCTTAGAAAACTGTTCTCTTCTTTTATTGGACTTATTGGGGTGACACTGGTGAACAATATTTTGTAGGTTTCAGGTGAACAATTCCACAACACATCATCTGTATACTGTATCATATATTCATCACCCCAAATCAAGTCTGTATCTATCACCATTTATCCCCCCTTTATCCTTCTCCACCACTCCCCCCATCTGGCAATCACCACAATTTTGTTCATGTCCATAAGTTTCTCCCTCTCTCTCTATTTTTTGTAGAGTAGGTTCTTAAACTAGACTTTTAAATTTAATATATACAAAATTAAAATATTTTAATGACTTTATTGATATCAATAACCCCCAAATACTTGGCATACTTTCTTCTGTTTACTAAATTTTACCCCATAATTTTCAGCTTTATAGAATACATTATATGTTCTTTTTGCATTATTTATTTTACCCAACATGGTTGTGGGAATAATGGATACTGCTGTATGCAGTACTGGTTTATTCATTATTATTTTTGTGTAGTATGTAATGGAAAGATATGCCATAATTTATACATTGTAAAATTGATGGTTACTGAGTCCTTCCCAAATGAATATTAAGCATAATGTTCATGCAGGCACTCTAATGTATGTCTCTTGGTGAGGATAGGTACACATTCTTATCTGGTATAAACCTAGGAGTGGAATTGTTAGATGATAAGATATGAAGATCTTCAATTTTAGTAAAAGTTGTCAAAGACTACTTTCTTACCAATATCTGAGAGTTCTAGTTGGTTTATATTCTGATGTTGTTTTCTTTCTAATGTTTGCAATTCGTTGTGGTTCTAATTTGCATTTGCCTAACAATAAATGAACTTGATCCCTTTTTCTTAAATGTATTGGGCACTTGGATATCTCCTTATGAAGTGTTTGTTCAAGTCTTTTGTCCATTTTTCATTTTTTTAATCTTTCCTTATTAATGAATAGGAATTCTTTATATATTGTGGATACGAGTCTTTCTTAGACATAGGAATTTGGACTGCTTCCTCCCAACCAAGGCATATCTTTTCACATTCTTAATGACATCCTTTCTGTGAAAATAATACATTAGTTGTAATATAGTCCATTTCTTACTATATCAGTGGTTCTTAACCTTTTTTGAGGTACCGAACCCACCAGTTTCATATGCGCATTTACCGAACACTTCTTTAGTGATAAATAAAATATGATTTTTTTTCCAACTTCAAGACATACGTATATTTTTTTTACTGGTGCACAAAATGAGCCGTGCATGAACATCACCTTGCTCAAAGAACAAAACCAACAAAGTGCATGAACTCACAACAAATTACGGTATTACTTTATTCTGGCCTCCGTGGCAGAGGCTTCTCCGAACCCCTGAGACCGACTCATCGAACCCCTAGGGTTTGATAGAACCCAGGTTAAGAACCACTGTACTATATTCTTATGGTTAACTCAACTCTAATTTTGGTAATATTAGAAAACATTAACTGTTAACTCAGAATAACTCATGAATTTTAGAAAAATACAAAAATATGTTTAAGGCTTTGGGAATTGACCGAAACCAAGAAGAATCTGGAAGAGTCAACCCATAAAAATTGGGAACTTTATTAAGTAAGATTTGCATGTTAGTTTTAACTGTGACAGCCTCTGGTCCATATAGCATGGGGCTACTGAAGTAGAACTCTACATTTCACTAGCTTGACGACTCAGAAAATAAAAGTCAAGGCTCTTAGAGTAACTAGAAAGTGAGAAGAAAGTCCTAGAAAGAAAAGAGACACAGAGGAAAAACTAATAATCTTCCTGTTAATTCTACCTCTGCCCTTGACTGACTTCTGAATTAAGTATGCTCCGTACTGGACACCATAAGGAGCCCTGCAGAAGGCAGCCGGTGAAAGACTGAAGTAAAGAAAGTTTTAACTGCTTTCCACTAGAGGAAATACCAGTCAAAATAACACATTTTGGAGAAAAATAAAAGAATTTAGAATGTCTATAAAGTATATGGCCAGTAGAAAAATAAAATAAGTCAACATATGAGAAGGAGAAAAATGTGACCAATAATAGTCAAGAAAATATAAATAAATAAAATTTTTAAAAAATGACAAGTGTTATAATTATCAGAATAAGGTTTTTAAGTGGTTATAAATATATCCAAGAAAATAGAGAAAAATGGTTATAAAGATTGAAAATATGAAAACATAAAAACAATTTAAGTGGATATTCTAGAACTTAAAATTATATTATTGTACTTTTTTAATTGGGCTTAAAACTAATTGAAGCTGGGAAATGAAAGGGTGAGCAAAATTGAAAATAGATTAATAGAAATCATTTTACTCCAAGAAGAAAGAAATAAAAAAAAAATGAATAAAAAATTAACAAAACTCACTGAATGTCAGAAGGAGAGAAAATAAAGCATGATTATAAATACTTTTTAAAAACATAATAGCTAATATTTTTACAAATTAAGGAAAAATTATAAAACCAAAGATTCAAGAATCTTACCCAAATACAGCAAGATCAATAAGAGGAAAACCACATGTAGGCACATCATGGAAAGCTATGAATGATGAATTATTTTCTCCTAGAAAAATATTAAGACAAGTAAGTGGCAACTAAAAGTACTGAGAATAAAAAAAATTTATAGCCAGTGAAACAATCTTTAAAAATGAAGACTAATCTAATAGTTTTCTAATGCTACTTTGACATATTACCATAAACTCAGTGGGCTTCAGCAAAACAAATTCTCAGTCTTAACAATTCTAAAACTTAGAAGTCCGAAATAGATGTCACTAGTCTGAAATCAAAGGTTTTGCAGGACTGCAAAAAACTGGACTGTCTCTTGGACCAGACCTTGAGGGAAAATTTATTTGCTTGTTTTTTTTCAGCTTCTTTGAAGTTGTTTGTGTTGCTTGACTCTTGGTCCTCTTCAAAGACAGCAATTTCATCATACTGACTACTACTTCTATCATCATACTTTCTCTGTCTCTGACTCTTCTGACTACTTAATTTATGTATAAAGATTTCTGTCATTACATTGGGCACAACTGGATAATCTATAATAATATACCCATTTTTAAAATAATTTAATCATACAAAAAAGTCCCTTTTACGATGTCAATTAGTCTATTCATAGAAATTATGATTTTTATTGTTAGCATTTTCCATACCTTGTTTATGGAATTCTTGCCCATTCCAAGGTTGTGTGTTTTCTATAAGTTGATTATTATAATATTAATATTCATATTTGCAGTTTATCTATAATTAATTTCTATGTAAAATGTGATATCAAGATTAAAACACACTTTTTAAATATAAATATCCAATTGACAACAATGTATTAGAAAAAAATTTTTTTCTTATGAAATTGCGATGATAACTTAGTCATAAATCAAGGACAATGTATGTTTGGTTCTATTTCTAAGCACTTCATTCTCTTCTAATGGTCAGGTTTTCTATCCTTATACTAATACAATACTCTGTTAATTAATATAACTTTCCTTACTTATTATAGCATTTTAATTCTTTAGTTTTTTATTACTGGTACTATAATTCCTCCAAATTTGTTCTTTTATACTATTACCTTAAGTATCATTGGCTTATTAAATTTCAGTTTCAATTTTTAAATTGGTTATTCAGTTTACACGAACATTTTTGGAATTTTGATTGGAATTATAATGAATCTATAGAATGATATGAGAAGAGCTGACATTTTTACAGTACTGATTATAATCCATGAACATCTATATCCTTCAAGTTATTTAATTTCTTTTTCAATTTCTGTTAATAATAGTTGAAAATGATAGTTTTAAGCTGCTTGTACATCTTATAAATTTGTAACTATATACTTAATATTTAATATTATTGCAAATAATAGCAGTTTAAAATTTATTTAATTTTTTATATATATGGAAATGTAACATTTTTATATATTGGACTTATATTCAACTACCATACTAAATTCACTATTAATTTGGACAGTTTATAGAGTCATTTGGATTTCCCAAGCAAATTCTTATATGTCCACAAATAATAAAAATTTCACGCTTTATTTCTAATTTTAGATATTTAATTGTTTTCTTATTTTGTTGCACTAGTTATATTTACAATTATAATACTGAGTTCTACTGATAATATAAGGAATCCTTCTCTTACATCAGACTTCAGTGATAACATTTTTAATATTTTATTGATGAGTACTTCAGTTAAAGTAGGAATTTAATTTTTTTTAATTTATTAATTTTTATTAGAGAGAGAAGAGAAAGAGAGAGAAGAAAGAGATAGAGAGAACAGAGGGAGGAGCAGGAAACATCAACTCCTATATGTGCCTTGACCAGGCAAGCCTGGGGTTTTGAACCACTGACCTCAGCATTCCAGGTCAATCCTTTACCCACTGTGCCACCACAGGTCAGGCTAAAATTATTTTTTTATCAGATTGTGTCCTTCTGTCTTCACTATCTCACTTATCTAAATAGGTCTGTTTCCTATTGTCTTTTTTTCACTTGAGTAACAGTCAATTTTTTTTTTTTTTTTTTTAGTTTATGGTAACTTTTGGATGTACACTAGATTTTGCATGTAAATTCATCTTTCAATTCAGATGATATCTTTCTCTAGAAAGTTTTCTATTTTATTCTCTGTGAGAAAGTTAGACTGAGAGGATAGATCATACCAATCCAATTACTTATTAAGGCAGTTGAGGATATCTTGCAGCTTCAGTAAGATTCTATCTTCCAATGGTCAGTCCCTAATCCTAGAATGTGGCTTTTAGAACTTTCAAGGAAGTGCCCAAAGTAAGACTTCACTCAGCCCTGAACGAGAATTGGAGAGTAAACTCTGTTCTTTAAACTTATCAGCATAGTCCTCCAGTCTGCAACCTCAAAACACTTCAAATCTGGTAAATATATTGAGAGTGATACCAACCCTGAGCTTGAACTCACCCCTACCCCAAAGATACCTGCTTTCTAAGCACTTTTGGATATGGAGAGCTTGTGGATAATCATTTAGAGGTTTTGTCCTACCTGTCCAGCATATTCTGCTTTCCCCCAAATTCCAGGTTGCTACTCCAGCTTCATGCAGACCTGGCTTGATTGTTTTTTTTTTCTCTACCAATAGAGGCTTATTTCTTGTACTAATCAAAATCTTTTACTCAAGCTTACAATTACTAAATGCCTTTGAGGAAAAAAAATGATTCTGAAAGGCAGGTCAGCTCTGAAAGGCTCTCTACTCTCTGAAATTTTATTCATCTAGTCTTGGTTGTAGTCACATCTCTGTGATATATTTAAATATTATTTTATAATTTAATTGTTTTTTTTTCTAGTTTTTCAGTAGAGCATTGCTCTTCCATGGCATATCCAAGGACAATTAAGGTAACTTATTTATTAGATCCATATAAATGCTGTGTCTTCATTCATATCGCAAAAAAGAGAGATACTTCCTGTGAAACCTTAAATCACCAGTGTGCTAGCAATTGTTTAACCTGCTCTCCAACATGAAAGGGTGTAGAGGGCGGGACAGGGGTGCAGGAAGCACAGATTTGTAGGTTTGCTCATTCCCATGGTATAAATACTGGCTAATTTCAAGCTATACATAAGACATTAGTTAATGCAGTAAGAAAAAGATATACAGTCCTGGTTAAAGCAATCCTAGAGTTGTAATATATTAAAATAAATTTCTATAACAACTAAGAATTGAAACCATAATTTGCTCTTATATTATTTGAAATTTAATCATGTTGACCTCTTAATAGGAAAAAAATGTTTTTAATTTGGAGGAACTCCAGCTATGGATTTATGTAAAGTAAAATTAAATATTGAAAGGCAATATAAATGCTGTTAATCATTGGTATCTTTTGTTTTATAGGCATCATTTCTCATCATCATAATTATCTTCATTGATTGTCCATTATTAGCAAGATGCTTGCAGCAATAACCACTAAATGAAGTTTATATAAATAAAAATATTTGTATTTGTTATATTTTGGACATTTTTTCTTGAACTATTATAAATATCAATAGTTATAGAGATGTGTCAGATATTTTGAATTGAAGAGTATTACAATTAAATTATGACAGATGCTATAAAACTAAGCAAAATAGTTTTTTTAAAAGACTGTATAACATTTAGAAAGAATACATAATTAGTTACTATATTAAAGAATATTGAAAAATCTACTTTTGTAGTTCCATAATTAGAGAATAAGATCCATTGGTTTAAAGGAAAAGCCAAGTAGCCTACATTTAAAAGGAAAAATAATTTGTTTCTTGATAGCCCTTCCAGAGTTTTAGTAGGCAACAGAATTGGCTCTGAGAAAAATGTCAGGTAAACCTGAAATGAGAAAAATGATGGGAGGGAGAATGGGAGGAAGGGAAGCGGGGGGAAGGGAATGAAGGTGGAAGACAGGGATGGGTAGAGGAAAAAGAAAGAGAGAGGGGAAAAGGAAGGGAAAGGATAAAAGGGAAAGGTAGGGAAAAGGGGGCAAGTGTGTCTAGTTTACCAGTGGAAAGCCTACAGAAGAGGACTGTGTGGGCAAGCAGATGGATAGTCAAACAAATCCAAGAACTGGACCACTAAAGAAAGCTCTGTTTCCACAACCAACTGCTGCAACCTACAGACAGTCCCTAGCATTGGGCATGATGTCGCGTTGTACCTGAGTGCCACAGATCTAAGGAATCTAAGTAATATGCTCTATTTTAGCTGACACAAAGCTAGGAAACAGTGTGCCATGACTTTTGATCTTCTGAGGTGAGAATTTGCTTCATTTGGTGGGAAATTTCCCAAAGAAAAAAAAAATTCGGACATTGAATGCATTACAAATATGAATTGCATCAGATTTAAAGTAATTTCTAGTTTATAAAACAAAGATAGTTGAATTAAAATAAATACATGACAACCAATGGGTAGAGAGTTGGACTGGCATGCAGAGAACCCAGGTTCAAAACCCCAAGGTCGGCAGCTTGACCGCGTGCTCATCTGGTTTGAACTAGGGGTCTCTGGCTAGAGTGTGGATCATAGACATGAACCCATGGTCACTGGCTTAAGCCCAATGTTGCTGGCTTGAACAAGGGTCGCTCACTTGGCCGTAGCCCCCCAGTCAAGGCACATATGAGAAAGCAACCAATGAACACTAAGGTGCCGCAATGAAGAATTGATCCTTCTTATCTCTCTCCTCTCCTGTCTGTCTGTCCCCATCTCTTTGACTCTCTTTCTTAAAAATAAATAAATAAATAACATTAATTAAAGTAAAAAATATGTATTTGAGTGACCTACAAATTTATCAATACTAACTCTGTGCTGTAGATACAGAAATTCTTTTATTTTATTTCCTGAGCAATCAATTTGTAGAGAAATAGCAATGAAATAGTAGTATAAAATGTTTGCTACTCTCTATGATTACTTAATTGAGTTTTAAAATGAAATATTTCATCTTGACATAATTTAGCTTGATAGTGCTCTTCATTTATTAAATATACAACTGTCTATTTTGCTCGGACACTTGAAAGAAAAACCTAATAGAGGTGTTAAATCAAACATTATTCTTTAAAATTTCCCATATTGCTCACAGATAATTAATTCTCATTTGATGGAATCTTATAAAAATTTGTCATGATTCACTTAATTTGGACATTTCAGAAATATTCACATCATATTTACTTACCTAGCAATGCAATTCCCATACCTTACCACCTCCATTTCCTGATATAATTTTTATGTATTCTTTATCTCTTCATATCTCAAGTTTTACTATTTTTGACTCTCTTTAGCACTTAGTATATTTGTGATTTTATTACTACTTTTGGACCTATTCCATAATATCTCCCCCTAGCAAACTTTGATCCAAAGGATCAAATGATTATACCTTTGGCCTCATTTTCTTCAATAAGCAGAATACCTGCCATATAGTTGGGCACAATGTATATTATTGAATGAAAAAAGTGAATGAAAAGTAAATATAAAGATTTAAATTTCGATAACAATAAAAATGATCAAAAGTATCTGTTGAACCATCTATATGAATTAAGTATGCTTATCTCTTATGATAATTTGCCATCAACTTTCACTTTCATATCAGGTCAGGTTTGTGTATAGAACTTTTGGCTGGTATTATAACACCTAATATTATCATCACCAGATAGATGAGAAAATCTAGAATTTAAAAACTGGGATGATTTTTTGAGAACTATTTATCAAGCCAATGACCAAAAAACTTGTATTAATTGGTACTAAAAATAAGATAAATGATACTAAACTTATACTAAGTTCAGTGTCCTACGAATTGAAGCAAAATCCAGATACCTTTCTCTTTTTGGAAAATCAGTAGAAGATCATAGATTTTTAGGTTTACATATGACTAATAGCTACTTACTAATATCTACTAAGTGAGTGGTTAAGAAATACTAATATTATGCTAAACTAAACTATTAGTTTAGTAAATTTGTTCATAACTCTGTTAGTACTTGAGCAAGAAGTCTCACTAACACACAATGTTTGGCAACAGAGTAAAGCTTATATTGTACATGTGTATTTATGGGTATTTGTGGTTTAACAACCTTAATATACCAGTGTTTGTTATCAATACACCACCAGACTTATTTTGTGGTTTTTAAAACTGCTACTCTTGCAAACAGTTATAAATTATTATGATTTATCTTTGTTATCTAATTTGTTAGATTGTTTTTTGAATGAACACCCTCTTTGGCAATAATTAACGTAGCAATTTTCTTAGATTATCATAACTGGAGCTTGTCACTCAACCTTTACTTATTAATGTAATAAAGGTATTAACTTAAAATGTGTATCTTAGATCATTCAGTAGGTCTAGAGTTTATATTTGTAATCTATTTTTAACATGATTATTCCAAACATACTCTATTTTATGTTGTCCAAGGACAGTTTGAGAACTAATGATATAAATTATGGTACATGTGCAGTTCAAATAAGAATCATCATAAGCCTATTCCTTAAGCAAATAATGGTAAGTGCATTAGTGCTTGCCTCCATATGCTTGTCTTTATTATCTCAGAAACTTTTTAATCCCATTTTAAATGAGATTTTTTTTTTTGCCTTTCTGATTCAAGTAACAAACTTTCAAGATCTATTATGCCAAACAGTTATCACAGTTTTGTACTAAAATCAGTTAGTGTTCTCTTTTAGGTAATTTATTAGTAATAATAAAGTAATGAAATTTGAAAATTACTTTTCAATCACAATACATTTTCATATAAAATTGATTAAATTAAATGCAAGATCATATTATAGTACAATCATTCTTACCCTTTTATACTCAGATCTTCAAACTCTTTCATTAGGGAGGGTTAACCACTATTTTAACCACAATCAATATTTAAGCATTGAAATAGAGCACTTTACCAGTAACAAATCTTTTGATGTAATTAGTTAATTAGACTTTTAAGGGCATTGTCAACATAACTTAAAAAGAATTTTTGTACATTTAAAAAGGTAAAGCTGCAATAGCTTTAATTAAATAGAATAGATGTAAATGGAGAAAAAAAACTTTCTACAAATATGATGCTAGAAAGCTTTTAAAAAAAGCTTTATAAAACTTTATCTAATAACAAGCATATCCAACATTTTAATTAGCATTTGTAGAAGTAGTTATGAAAGCTTTGGATTAATTGGAAATCACTTATTAGGCTTGTTAAAATTAGGAGTAATAAAAAAAATTGTAAATTTGAAGGTTTCTTGGGGTTTCTTACAGAATAGAGTAAACCTAAACTGAATCCAGGATTAATCAACTTACCTTTTATGCCTGTTTCTGCAGGTTTAAAGCAAGAACACAAAATGAAAAGCTTTAGCATTTCTGAGGAGAAGTGAATTCATATCATAATCTGTAACTCAAAACAGAGCCTTTAGAATAAATTCCAAAATTTACTTCTAATTGTCTCTATATAATCTGTAATCTTTGTTCAACTACTGATGTTAGGCTTAGTCTTATCCATATTATATGGCATCCCAATTATCCAAATCTTATCATATAGATCAGTTTCTCAGACTGTATATTAGCAGACAGAGTAGGCCTTACAATGAAACAAATATGAGTGGAACAAAGTTAAGTTTCCTTACAAAGTACTCTCAGAGCTTCTATAGCTCGTGAGCCTTGGGATGTTCCAAGAAAAAGCACAACAGGACATGATGGGATCTTGGGAGAGGTAAAAAGACAGAGGGAGAATTGAGAATCCAGACTAATTTGAACATGCTGTTTTGGCACTGCAAAAGTACAGTATACAATTTATTCTTAAACATGGCTAACTTCTTTTTCCCCTATTTATAAATCACCAAGCATAAATTTAAGAACTTGCACCTTAATGGGGCTCTGTATTCCTCAGAGATCCAAAATCTTTAAAATATTATTTATTGATATTTCCTGCCTTAGAAAACTTTCTATAGCTTTTTTCAATTTTCCAAAAGTGCAGGTGGCCAAATAATTTCTTTTAGAAGTATGCAGATTGCTGTTCCTCAAAGCCTGTTCACTCAATGGGACTAAATACATATCCATGCAAGGCGAGGATGGTATTGAGGCAGAAAAATCTTGAAGGACCAAGAGACCAAAATAAACATGCTTTCAACTCTTCTGACATCTGGTACTCAACATAAAATAGCAATACTGAAAAATTGTTACAAGATGCTTGTTTCAAAAGTTTGATTCAAATAATTATATATTAGTATCTACCAGAACTATTGACATAGTGACATAGAGAAGATTGTTCACTAGTATGTTCAATTTGACAAAGCAGTTCTTGAAATAATAATTTATTATGGTGCAATTTGACATAATGATTCATTTAAAAATAGTTTTTTAGTTCATAACAATTGGACTCACCACTCCTCACTCCTGAATTGTGGAGTATAGGGAACACTTTCTGAGCTATAAGATAAAGCATTTAATATCACTCAATTCAGTGAGGTTCTTGTGATAATTGTTCAGAATTGTAGTGCAGTTAAAATTATACTTTAATAAAAAAAATACTCTCTTTTCTCTTAAAGCAAAACTTACTCCTAGCAAAACTTTGAAGTTCTAAATTGGGACACTTTTCATCAACCCACATGCTAAAAGATGCTAAGAATTAGAGCAAATTCATCAAGTATTCTACATATTCAAGCGAATTGATTTTTAGTTATTTGTTGTTTTAATCATTCAATTAACATTATTGTGCAAATACATATTGTCCACCATGAGTTAGATACTAGTTTAGAAGATAAAGAACAGGTCTTGGCAGGGTGACTCAGTGGATAGAGTGTCAGCCTGATGTATGGATGTCCCAGGTTTGATTCCTAGTTCAGGCACCCAAGAGAAGTGATTATCTGTTTCTCTCCTTACCTCTCTTTTCCCTTTCTCTCTCTCTTTCCTCTCTCTTTTTCCCTTTATTTCTCTCTCCCCCTCTTCTCTTTCTCCTTCCCCCTTATCTTCTCTTTCCCTCCCAGTCAGTAGCTCAGTTGGTTCAAGTATCACCCGCTACCTAAGTACTGAGGATAGCTCCGTTGATTCATGTGTTAGCATCAGGCACTAAAAATGACTTGGTTGATTAAACTTCAGCCCCAAATGGGGGTTGCTGGGTGGACCTTGGTCAGCGTGCATATAAGAGTCTGTCTCACTATCTCCACTCCTCTCATCTAAAAAAAAAAAAAAGTTAAAGAACAAGATAACAGCCTGATCAGGCGGTGGCGCGGTGGATAGAGCGTTGCACTGGGATGCGGAGGACCTCGGTTTGAGACCCCGAGGTTGCCAGCTTGAGCGTGGGCCCATCTGGCTTGAGCAAAAGCTCACCTGCTTGGACCCAAGGTCACTGGCTCCAGCAAGGGGTTGCTCCGTGTGCTGAAGGCCCGCGGTCAAGGCACATATGAGAAAGCAATCAATGAACAACTATGGTGTCGCAACAGCAACGAAAAACTAATGATTGATGCTTCTCATCTTTCTTTATTTCTGTCTGTCTGTCCCTCTCTCTGACTCTCTCTCTGTTCCTGTAAAACAAAACAAAACAAAACAAAACAAAAAAAACAGAAGAAGAAAAGATAACATTTACTCAGCTTTTATTTTAGTTGGAAGAAAGATGGACAATATAAAAAATACTAATAATAAATTGTTAATTTTATGCAAATAGATGATGTAGCCACCTTATATAGGTGACTAGTAAAAGGTAACATTTAGGTTGAAACCAGAGTGGCATAATAAACCAGCTAGGCAGAAGTCAGTGAAGAGACCATGTCATACAGAGTGGGAAGTTTTGCAAAGATCCCATAGAAAAAAACTGGTTTGGAGAAATAGAAGTTCTGTTGAAAATGGAAAAATGGATAATGGGAAAGAGAAAAACACTCAAGAAGAACAAAATAAGCATCATTTAAAATCATTTTAAGGAGTCTGTAGACTATTGCAGTGGTTGAAGTGGTGAGTGATAACCTGTAGAACAGTGGTTCTTAACCTTTTTTGAGGTACTGACCCACCAGTTTCATGTGCGCATTCACCGAACCCTTCTTTAGTGGTAAATAAAATATCATTTTTTTTCCAAATTCAAGACATAGGTATATGTTTTTTTACTGGTGCACAAAATGAGCCGTGCATGAACATCACCTTGCTCAAAGAACAAAACAAACAAAGTGCATGAACTCACAACAAATTACGGTACTACTTTATTCTGGCCTCTGTGGCAGAGGCTTCTCCGAACCCCTGAGACTGACTCATCGAACCTCTAGGGTTCGATAGAACCCAGATTAAGAACCACTGCTGTAGAACATTTATTGTAGGAAGACAACTGTCAGCAAGGAAATGATTGCAATGGACAAAGTGATGAGGAGATTTACTGGTCTTGTGGTATTGGAGTTGAGAGAAGCGCATTGTTTTAGGAAATATTCTAGAAGTAGATTGATTTTACAGGGACCAGCTCTTTGTTGGACTGGACATTTCATGGAAAAATAAAATAATAAAATAAGAATAATAGTACAAAGACAATTGAATCACCTCCACATATTCCAATCTATTTAATTATTTCTTCCAAGTGATTTAACAATATTTTGGTATGTATTTGAAAATATGACCAAAATTTCAATCCAGTTTTTTGATACTCATTGAAAAACAAGAGAAAAATGGCACTTCAGAAGACCCATACCTAGCTTTAAAAAGTCAGAAGATGGTAATGAAGCCAAAACAAACAAAAGATGTGTAAGGATGATACATTTTTTTACGGATTTGAAAGCCCCTTGTACTTATTTTATGTTGATATTTGAAAGTTATAGTTGCTAAGTAGTACAAGAAAAAAAAGTACCAGAATCTATCTTTAATACTTAGATCAAAATTTAAAATGACAAAATACAAAGAGTGTATTTTTTGGAACATACATTCCATGAGCTAGTGATTGATATATTTGTGAAAATTTTCATATTTGTAAAATATTACATACATATATGTGATATATAAAATATATAAATATGAAATAAGAAGTAACATTAGCATTTAAAATGTCAAAGTTCTTTGGGATAATTTGACATAATCTAATGTCCAAAGTACACAATTTATAATTATTATTACATTGTGAAGTAACAAAATCATGTTATGCTTTGTCCTCCTAGGAATAATAATATCTTCAGGGAAACCATGTGTTTGGTAAATATATTAAATTTGCTCAAGAATAAAAAAGCTATCTTCTCTAGAAGTCATCTTATATAATTAGTTATTTAAACCACCAAGAGATGAAAAATGAGGTCACTCTGTGAACTGCCTTGGATTTTTAGACCTCTGTGGGATGCTGAAGTCAAGTAATAGTTTATCATGAATATTAAGATTAAAAACCAGCTTAATACAGGTATGTAGCACTTACCAATGTGCTATGCCTAAAACTGAAATATATAATGGAGGAACAAGGGAAGAAGAGAGTAACAAACTTTCCACATATATAAACAAATTTGTTTATAAAATTTATAACAAAAGCCATTAAGAGTTGTTGCTAAAGCTTAGGGTTATTTCAGTATTTGTAGAAATCTATTTTGTTTTGTTAGTTTAGTAAACATTTCTTACACTAGAATGTGAAACTAGGTTTTCTCTAGGTCATTACCCTTATTGATATAAACTTAACTGTAACCTTGGTAGTAGACCAGGGAATAATTTTGTGGTTTGGCTTCTGGTTGAGTTCTAGCCTTGACTGGAGGTTTTATAATTTATAGGTCAATAGAGCTTACCTTTCATTCCAACACTGCTACCACACAGATGGCAGTCTTGGTGATTTAGCCATTTTGTATAAATTTTCTTTCTTTTGTCTCCAAAATAATGACAAATCATAACTGAGTCCACCTGACAGACTAGATTATATTTTAATGAGACAATTCATATAAAAGCATTTGAAAACTACAAACTACTCCTATGTGTTGTTGCTACTATTATGATTATAATTATGTAAATAAGCCTTTGTCAGAAATATGAAATGATTAACTAGAAACATCAGATTGTTTGAATTAGAGAACTCATACGTTTTAGATTCAGTATTTCTTTAGCCTCTATATCTCAAAAGGCGTGGTGGTGTTTTGCAATTTATTTAATGTCTGGCCTACTGAAAAATAGCTAGATTCTCTTATCTCCTTCTGCATTCAATCTGGTGTGACATGTTGTTTCTTTAGTTGAAGTATTTGAAGAAAATTTGTTCTCACACAGATATGTGGTCATGATAGAGAGAATGTCAATGATGACCCCAAAGTGTTTTCTCACCACTCGTAAAGAACTGCTGCACTAGAAAAAGGGAAAATTGGAAGGATTAAAAATATTTGAGTTATACAATTTAACTCTTTATTTCTAAGCATTTCAGTATAAGGCAGGCATGAAGACTTTGATATTTTGGCTGATGGCAACCATTGTACTCCAACTTCTATCCTTTACTTTTAGCGAGTAGCTCTTTGATTCTGAGGAACAACAAAGTTTTTAATATGAGAAAAGAGCTATAAGTAGCTGACAGAATTCTGAGGAGTCACACCTTAAAAATCTAAGGTAATGTTAGGTAATTTTAGTTGCTCTTAAAAGAGTCTTCTGAGAACCAAGTAGCCTGTTATAAATAAAGAAACATCTATCTTTGTTACCCTTCAGATATGAAAGGGGCCATCATAGATTTTTCTGGTTTCATTCATGAATTTTGTTGCTAGGTTAATTGGAATTTGAGCTATTGCATTACTCCATTTGCTATGTGAGACTTTTTGATTTAGAAACTCCTGCCCATCACTCAGAGGGCAATGTCAATGACCTTAGTATTATCTAGAAATTAATAATTGGCCTATTGCTTATAGATAGAGTAGGCGGTAGACAGCTAGCTGACTGGTAAAATAGACTATTTGGTCTGATTCAGGTGCTATAAATGTCAGAGGGTGACACAGTATTTGACCTGCTCACCTAAATTTTTCACAGGCCCTTACAGCATTGTGGAAATGACGCTGTTATTATTTTATTATTACAGGCAAAGAATTTGAGACTCACAGAGGTCAAATGTCTTTCTCAAAATCCCAGAACTGGTAAGTGGCAGGACTTGACATTGTTCCCACAGTCATCTGCTTTCACTGCCTGGCTCTTCCTCCCAGGGGGTAATTTTTATAACTCTTTAAGCACAAATGATCTCTTGTTATCAAGAGTTTGCTGAAGTCAGGGATGGTCTTTGTGAATAGGTGCCTGCAGTACAAATGTGAGATCTGGCATAGCAGTTTCATAAGAAAGAGCTGTTATTCAGAAGCTTATTTATAATATTCAAGACATGAGAAATCAGAAATGTGGCTGAGAATAGGTTCAAGATTTCTTTACTGCTCCATTTTTGGTATCTCAGTTATAAAATATGAAAAACTAAAAAGAAAGAAATGCATGTCAGTACCAAAGGTGGTTGGCTAACTGAGGTATAATCAGCACTCTAAAGGCTCTTATTTTGTAGAAGCAAAGGCAAATTCAGCAATTAAAATATAAAAATTGAAGGTTGTCAGTTTGCAGGTGATTCCAGAGTGGTGATCTTATTGATCCATTAGTAACCTGTGTAGACTAGATCTATTCCCTGCCTACTAACTTTCTATAAACTTTTGTGATAAACTTTCTAAGATCTTATTAGGAAAAAACAAAGAGTAAAGACTAGAGTAAAAGATGGTCATTTCTGTCAGAAAATATGGGTGAGGGTGGTGATGAAGGAATAATAATGGTGCCTTCTCTACATTTAAGGACAAAGTCAATATTTCGCTGAGCTCCAGGAAAGTCATCACAGTTTTTATTTGACAACATTTTTATCTTTGGGAAAATTGGTTGTAAGCTTTGACAATGTGCCACTATTAATTGACCTTTGTGAATATATCAAATTCTAATTCTACAGTGATTCAGTTATGCTAGATTTTATTCTCATTTCCCTTTTATTAATAGAGTAGGCCATTTGAAACAGGAATAGATAAACTATTCACACACATTCACACATACTCTTAAGGAGTTAGAAGCAGATTCTTTTCAAAAGCATTACAGCAGAATCTGAAATACCACCCTGTCTTATGCTACTAATAATTTACTTACTTGATCATTCTGTTCTTTGTTCCAAACAATTACTATTAAGAATAATCCATTAGAATCTTTTTAAATGAGGTAACCTAAGTATTGAGGGGAAATAGTGTGGGTTGATTTTACTTTTCCCCTCTTAATAGGGGCATAAATATATAATATTCTATAAACTAAGTTTAAACTATTTATTGGTGATGTCACCCATTTCTATCAGAAAGTCTTGATATTGCCTGACTAGGCAGTGGTGCAGTAAATAGAGTGTTGGCCTGGGATGCTGAGGACCCAGGTTTGAAATCTCTAGATTGCTGGCTAGAGTGTGGGCTCACCAGCTTGAATGTGGGGTTGCTGGCTTGGGCATGGGATCATAGACATGACCCCATGGTCACTGGCTTGAACCCAAAAGTTGCAGACTTGAGTAAGGGGTCACTGGCTTAGCTGTAGCCCCTTGGTCAAGGCACATATGAGAAAGCAGTCAATGAACAACTAAGGTGCCACAACAAAGAATTGGTGCTTCTCATCAATCTCTCTTCCTATTTGTCCCTATTTGTTCCTCTCTCTTCTTCGCTAAAAACAAAAACAAAAAATGATACAAAAATAAGATAATAGTTTCTTTCTTTTCTTCTTACTTTCCTCCTTTCTTTTTCATTATTTTCTCTAAATAATATTATCACTATGGAAAACTTTGCACCAAATTAAAACTAGAAGTGGTCATGCTTGCACAACATATTTCTTTGCATTTTTGTAATATTTTTAACACGTGGCATGAGAAACTTAAGGTGTTGAACAGAAAATAAATATAACACAGGTGAAATAAATATTTAGAAAACATAAGTACATAGACTAGTCACAGAATGGGTTTTTATGGTACTGAATATCGAATAGCTTTCCTGGAATTGTTTTTATTTCATTTCACTCCATCATAAAGTGAATAATTTAGAGATGTTTTCTGAAAATCACAAGAATATTTTTTTATTCCTGGAATTTTCTACATTGTTGGTAATAATTTTGGCTTAAACTATGTGTCTATCTTTAACTTAAGATGGAAGGGAAATAAGAACCTTATTTTTTTATGTGATGTATTACAAAATACATGAAAATTATACAACAAATGTTCCTTTTCTGCCATGAAAGAAAATACTTTCTTTCATGGGAAAGTTACAGAGATGGGATTACAAAAAAACAACACACTTAATTGTAAATAAATATCTTTCAATTTGAACTTTGTTTTCATATATTTTAAAAAGGACTACCAACTCTGTTGTTATATTTTAATGTATTTTTATATATTAATAATAATAGTGCCTGACCGGATGGTGGCACAGTGGATAGAGCGTTGGATTGGAATGCAGAGGACCCAGGTTTGGGGCCCCGAGGTCACCATCTTGAGCGCGGGCCCATCTGGCTTGAGCAAAAGCTCGCCAGCTTGAACCCAGAGTCACTGGCTCAAGCAAGGGGTTACTCAGTCTACTGAAGGCCCGCGGTCAGGGCACATATGGGAGGGCAGTCAATGAAACTAAGGTGTCACAATGAAAAACTGATGATTGATGCTTCTCATCTCTCTTTGTTCCTGTCAGTCTGTCCCTATCTATTCCTCTCTCTGACTCTCTCTCTCTCTGTCTCTATAAAATAATAATAATAATAATAATAATAATAATAGTGTGAGGAAAGGAAGAACAGTTTTTCAGTAACATTTAAAAATTTCTAGTTAAGGAATTTCTAATTTGACACAAAAAGTACCCCAGGCTAATTCTAGATAAAACTTCGCAACATTTTGTGTCATCTACTGAAACTCTAAAGAAGGAAAGCCAGTCATCTAATGGCTTAAGTAAAACAGCTTTTCTCTCTAAACTGTGTTACTATAATATTGTTGCCATTTTCATTTAGCTATTTTAAAAAGTAATCCAGGAAATGATTTCTTCTGTACTTTCATTCCTCATTTTTTTTCCATTACCTTTTACAATTGTTCAGTACATTCACAACTTTTACAAAAGTGAAGGTGCTGTGGATAGCTGGACGCTCTCTGCGTGACTTGGAAACATCATGTAGGATCCTGAGCTTGATTGTTTTATCCATCTAGTATGAAGCAGCTAAGGATCCAGTGACCTTTTGTACTAGAACAAGCTAAAAAGCTCTTTCCAATGCAGTTAATGTTACAACTTTTAGCCTGATTTTTAGTTAGCAGCTCATTGAAATGGTGGTAAGCCTTGTACTTCGTCAGTGTTTTAGGTACAAATATTAAATCATTGTTTGAAATATAACAAGAATTCCATTACAGATTTAATGTGACAAGATAGTATTTTATACTGTTTTTATTAGCAGTATAATAAATGAAGGGTAATAAATTCAGGCATAGTTCAGACAGACTCAGGCTGTCAAAAGTACTGGGCTGCTTTGTGTGATTATAAGAGCACAAAACCAATAGATAAAATACATGGAGAAGATCTTCCTACCAACAAATGACAAATAATAAGGTATTATTTTATTGATGTTATTATCACTCATATAAAACAAATTTTCCAAAACCCTTAATTATTGCATAATATGCATATAAATTAATCTCAATTCCCAAAGAGACATTTTCTAATATCCTTATATGCCATTATTTAACTATAGACACCTTGAAGGGAGAAACACTATGTTATCCATCCTCTTATTTTTATGGTACCTAGAAAATGTTAGATATAATACTTGCTAAAATGTTAGATATAATACTTACTAAAAGAACACGAGGCAGAAAACTGCTAAGAATGATGGAGTCAGACTTACATTAGGGTTCTGCAGTTGCCACTTATGGGTTATGTATGTTTGAGCAAGTTAATGGAATTTAAACATAGAAAAATAATTCAATAGAAAGAAGCCAAAATATTTACAATGAAGAGTTCTAAAGCTACTGAATATCTATTTGGAAAAAGGAAAGAACATTGATCCCTACTTTATGATCTATACAAATTTTAATTTGAAATGAATTTAAATATAAATGCTAATACAATAAAGATTCCAGAAGAAATATAAGCAAACAAAAATTTCTAAGACAGGTTACAGAAAGCACTAACTATGAAAAAAAAAATCATGACAAGTTGGATTATATTAAAATTAGTCTTCTGCCCTGGCCAGATGGCTCATTTGGTTAGAGCATCGTTCCAAAGCACAGAGGTTGCTGGTTTGAGCCCCAGTTAAGATTTATACAAGATTGCTGTTCTTGTCTCTCTTCTTTCTTTCTCTTTCTCACTCTCCCTCTCCCGTTTCTCTCTCTCTAAAATCAATAAAATAAACATTTAAAATCATGTGGAAAAGTAAAGCTATGAAGTTATTGTAAAATATTAAAGATACTATTAATAAAAAGGCAAAGGCACACACTAGGATAAAATATAGTTAAAATATATATTTAACATTGACTCATATTTAGAATACCTAAAACAGTGGTTCTTAACCTTTTCTGAGGTACCGAACCCACCAGTTTCATATGTGCATTCATCGAACCCTTCTTTAGTGATAAATAAAATATGATTTTTTTTCCAAATTTAAGACATAGGTATATGTTTTTTTACTGGTGCACAAAATGAGCCGTGCATGAACATCACCTTGCTCAAAGAACAAAACCAACAAAGTGCATGAACTCACAACAAATTACGGTATTACTTTATTCTGGCCTCCGTGGCAGAGGCTTCTCTGAACCACTGCGACCGACTCATCGAACCCCTAGGGTTCGAGAGAACCCAGGTTAAGAACCACTGACCTAAAGAAACTTTAATCTCAACAATAAAAAAGAAACAGCACAAAATGTGAACAAATTATTTGAAAATACACTTCACAAAAGACATATATGTCATGAATGCATCATACAGGTCAAAGTAACTAGACACAAAAGACCTATCTCACTTATTTATAAAATGTATACCTGGCAGAGTGTGAGTTATCTTTACCAATTTAAAAGTAAGGTGGTTTTTCTGACACATCATTTTTCTTTTTTCTCAAGCTCTTCTCTTTTCTTTTATCTTTTATTTTTATTTTTTACAGAGACAGAGAGAAAGTCATAGAGAGGGATAGATAGGGACAGACAGACAGGAACGGAGAGAGATGAGAAGCATCAGTCATTAGTTTTTTGTTGCTGTTGCGACACCTTAGTGTTCATTGATTGCTTTCTCACATGCACCTTGACTGCGGGCCTTCAGCAGACCAAGCAACCCCTTGCTGGAGCCAGCAACCTTGGGTCCAAGCTGGTGAGCTTTTGCTCAAGCCAGATGGGCCCACGCTCAAGTTGGTGACCTCAGGGTCTCGAACCTGGGTCATCTGCATCCCAGTCCGATGCTCTATCCACTGTGCCACCGCCTGGTCAGATCAAGCTCTTTTCTTTTAAGAGAGAGAGAGAGAGAAGCACCAAGTTCTTGTTCCACTTATTTATGCATATAATGGTTGATTCTTGTACTGCCCTGACTGGGGATTGAATCTACAACATTGGCATATAGAGACAACGTTCTTACCAGCTGAGCTACCCAACCAGGGCAATTACTGCAGAGGTTATTCTAACTGAGAAGACTTTATTCCATCAGAAATCTAATGTGATTTTACGTGTAACAATTATTTTCTATATACTTTGTGTTCAGAGTTTGTAGCTTTCTTGGGCCACATGGTCTGTTCACAACATTTAATTATGTATGACTTAGTATTTAAAAGATGCCATTTCCTGGTTCTAGACAGGGCTTGATCATATGACCTATGCTCAGCTAATTGGATTGTTTCCCCTGAATTTAGAAACCCCAAAGAGGAAATAAAAGATACAAGAACAGAAAAACACTATTTCAGGTGGTAGTGGAAAACAGAAAACAGTGTAGCATATTGCCAAAATGTGTGAATGGCAACAGATCTAAACATCGTCCTGAACTGATTATTTCTATGTTGGTTCTTGGCATTCCTTTTCATACCTTAATTCTGCCAATTTTCCAAGCCTGTTCTCCAGTTCTTTCATAATTCAATGTGCTATGTACTACCCTCTAACAAAGACCTTTTCTACTTTTAGCCAAAGCAGTTTTTGTTATTTGCAACAAAGCACCCTGATTGTACACTTCTAAAGACCTTAATATAGTTGAATGTTTTTAAGAAATACTCTAATTTATTGGACATAAATAATTCTCAAATATCTATTTACTGCAATTTTCACTGTTTTGTTACTTTGTTTAAAACTGCAGTTAGTTAATCAAACTGCCATAACAAAGCTTCTCCATGTGTTTCTATGTGTCCTGTACATGAAAATCAAGGGGGTGGGGGAAGAGGGTGGTGCTTATTACATAAGCTTATTGATGGTAGTACTTGTTTATTGAATTTGAATTTTTAACAAGTATCCAGGTTCATGTCAAAGGTTGAAATACCATGCAGTATGTGTAAATTTACTAACTTTGATTTCATGTGAGTTGTTTTCCCATAATTTTAGTCTGAGCACAGATATGAATAGGAATCTTGTTTCTTTAATACGCCGAAAAATGTGCAATTTGAGAGTAGCCCAGTGTTCTCATTTGCTTAATTTTAGACTATTGTTTGTGACAAAATAATATAAGTAATACAAGCTTTTTAAAGCATATCATTGTCAATTGGTGAAATATTAGGAGACATCAAGAGAGTGGACTAAGAATTGCCTGACCAGCCGGTTGCGCAGTGGATAGAGTGTCGGACTGGGATGCGGAAGACCCAGGTTTGAGACCCTGAGCTCGCCAGCTTGAGCGTGGGCCCATCTGGCTTGAACAAAAGCTCATCAGCTTGGATCCAAGGTCGCTGGCTCCAGCAAGGGGTGGCTGGGTCTGCTGAAGGCCCATGGTCAAGGCACATGTGAGAAAGCAATCAATGAACCACTAAGTTGTTGCGAGGGCAACGAAAAACTAATGATAGATGCTTCTCACCTCTCTCCGTTTCTGTCTGTCTGTCCCTATCTATCCCTCTCTCTGACTCTTTCTCTGTCCCTGTAAAAAAGAAAAAAAAAAAGGAATTGCCTGAATCACTCCCTAATGAATGGTTTTTTTGGGGAAAGCTGACCAGCTATCCTCTTTCTCCGCTGAAGTTAGAATAAATGCAGGTAGACTGTTCATAGAATAAATGTTGGAAGTTAGGACTAAAGTAGGTAGAGAAATGAGGAAATAGCTTACACATATAGCTTTAAATGTGGGTAAGAATAGTAGAATAAACAACAGACAAAAGAACATTAAAGTGGCTTAAATTATCTGCTCGCTTTCCTTTAAGACCTGAAGCCCTGAATTCAAGATCTAAGAGGAACATCCAACTTCTTAGCAGCCAGAGAAACTATATTAAGGAACACATTTACCAATAAAATATTACTGAAGTTGATGAATGGTTGGCAAAGGGAATGTGTCTTTTAATTTTCTGAAAGCAATGCCAATTAAAGAGGGCCAGAAGATCTCTGATTGTAATGGACCATTTAGAACTGCTATAATTAAAGCCATATCAAGAATTTCTATCACAAGCTAATGTTTTTCATGAGTTCAAACTTCACTGTAAAGATTCATTCTAGACTAAAAGTTGGCATATAGGGCTCAGCAGGGAAATGGGCAAAGAAGAAAGATTTAATAAAATTTATTTACCAAGCTGTCAAACACAAAATAAAGCCATTAAGATCTGTTGAGGAAGTAATAAATAATATGTTCTTTCAAAATTATTATGCATAGTAAACCCCAGGTGCCATAGCCATAGTGAAAGAGAACATTAAGTTATACATATCAGAAAATAAACAAAAACACTAATTTGAACTGAAAGATGAGTTTTTAATCCTGTGAGTGGTATCTATTAAACAGAGAATATTTAGACATTACTAAAAACATGTTCAGTGTTCTTAAGTATTTATTTGACTGAGAAATTTAGATGATTCCAATGAAATGGCAAAATGTTCACCAGCACAGTGGGGTTAGTTACAAAGAATGTTATTGCCTTTTTCCCTCAGACTACTTTGATAGATAACTTTAATCTAAATTCTCTCATTTCTATGAATGCTAGCACTTGTTTAAAAACATAACTTTATTTTTGTTAATAATGATATGATAATTTACTAAGATATGTAAATATTTATTTTGTACATATTCCAGCTTTGTACCCTAAAAGGTACAGCTACAAACTCATGAAGGAAACAAATACAACATTAAAGCTTCTTATGCATCAGACATGTTGGATGGGTCATTTTCAAATTTATAATAATTATATTTGAATTATTTTTAATTTTAATGATTATCTTTACACTAAAATATAATTGACCTTTTAATTTTATTGCTTTAATTTCTATTACTTTATGATTATTATTTTTATTTTGTGCTGCAGGAACTGAAAGCTTTTTGTTTTAAGAGCATGATAACAGTACTTAATTAAAGTCTAGTGTGCTCAATTTCATCTAATATATAACCTTGTTATAGTCAAAATTATAAAACCAAGTAAGAAATCTGGATTGAAAGACATTTCAGATCATTTTTATATTAAGGAAAATAAATTTTATATTGAATATACATTGACAAATATCTAGAAGGATAATTAGCAAGCTGATAAACATCATTAGGGAGAGGAGACATGTAGACAGGAACTAACATTAAAGATAATAATAAAGTGACTTTAAATTTATATTTTTACAGGGAGAATGGGACTTTGTATCATTGTGTATTTAAATGACTTAAATTGAGTAAATCAGAAAAAATGAAGAACTATATGATTTCATATATAGGTGAGATATAACACTGAGACTCGTGGTCATAGATAAAAATTGAAGTCATTACCAGGGGAAAGAATAGGTAAAGGTAGTAAACAGAGGAAAACATACAGTGATGGAAAACGATGTGACTTTGGGTAGTGGGCGCACAATGCAATCAACAATTCAAATGTTTTAGAAATGTGTACCTGAAATCTATGTACTTTTATTGATCAATTTTACCCCATTAAATTAAATTTTTAAATTGAAAAAATTGAAATAAAAACTTGTTCTAGGAAATCTACTAATTAAATGAATACAAGATACAAAGGTGTACACATAGAATATACCATCTATCCCCTTTTATTTGCACCTGCATTTATGATTCAAATGACTTCTTAATATGTATCAATTCAGTATCAATATAAAAACCTATTACTGATCCTAAATAGTTCCTCAGTTCCTTGGAGCATTATCCTGTTACACCAAGATTGCAGGTTCAATTCCTCATTAGGGCACATACAAGAAACAACCAATGAATGCATAAATAAGTAGAACCACAAATTGATATTGTGCTCTCTCTCTCTTTCTCTCCCTCCCTTTCAAAAATCAATAAACTAAAAAATTAAAATATAACTATTACACAGAGTAAAAAGACTCCATTGATGTAATAAATAGTTTACACATACTGATTCAAAAATATTTTGTAACTTGCATAAAGCTAGCCAATAAACTTTCTCCCAGTAGGTAGTTTATTGCAATTGGGAGAAAAAAGGTTGTAGTAGCCTGACCTGTGGTGGCACAATGGCTAAAGTGTTGACTAGAATGCTGAGGTCACAGGTTTAAAACTGTGGGCTTGTCCAGTCAAGGCACAAATGAGATACAAGTTGATATTTATCACTTCTCATTTAATTTCTATTTTATTTTATTTATTTTTAATGTTCTGACTGGGTGTTTTCTACTACCTTGTCTTCCAGATCACTGATTCAATTCTCAACTTTATATAATTTGATCTTAATTCCCTTTTATGTATTCTTTATTTCAGTTATTGTATTCTTCATTTCTGACTGGTTCTTTTCTGTGTTCTATCTCCATTTTTGTATTTCTTACTCTTTATTGAAGTTCACACTAAGTTCACCTATTCTTTCTTATGCACTTTGAGCATTCTTATAACCTGTGTCTTTAACTCTACATCTCGTAGATTGTCTCTTTTTCATTCATCAGGAGTTTTGTCCTGTTCTTTCGTTTGAAACGTTTCGTTGTCTCCTCATTTTGACTCACTCCATGTTTGTTCCTGTGTTACATAGAGGTGTTACCAGTCTTGGCAGAGTGGTCTTATATAGTTGGTATTCTGTGTGACCTAGTAGTGCAATCTCCCCAGTCACCTGAGCTGAGTGCTTCAGGGGTATCCCTTGTGTTGATTGTTTGTGCCCTCTTGTTTTTTTGAGCATGTGTTACTGTTGGCACCTCTATGGCTGGATCTGACACTTAGGCTATCTGTGAGTGCTGGCCCTGACTACATTGGAAAAACTGTTCTGTGGACACTGACTCCATGGAGCAGGAGTCTTTTTAGCAAGGCCTAGTGCCAGACAAATTCATCCTTTAGGTATGTTATTTTCTGGAGATGGTTGGGTTGTGGTCTGCTGTGGTCTGAAGCTGGCCATCAGGTGTATTGGTTCTGGGGTCTTTGTGGGGGCCTCCAGTGCAGTTCAAGATCAGCCACTACTTGTGCCTGCCTTAGGGCCATCTGGTAGGATCTCTGCAAAGTGATCTGGTGTTGCCTGCTAATTGTGCTGGCCTAGGAAGTACCTGAGAAGGGCTACTCTGTCAAGTAATGCTGGCTGCCACTAATGTCAGACTTCAGAACCTTTCTTAGGCACCATGTTGTCAGCTGAAACCAGTTGCCACTTGTGTCCAATTTGTGGTTATTTTGTTTAGGCTACATCCTGTGCCCAGACTGGCTATCACTTAGTCCAGGCTTGGAGCTACCTGATGGGAGTGACAACACAAATTGTGACTTGTCACTGCTTGTGCTGGGTTTGGTTTAGCTTAGCCAGAGTTACAGAGCACATGGAGACCAGCAGATGTTTGTTTAATGTTTGTGGACTTTTGAGATATTTTAAGAAAGTCCATGGCACAAGAATAGACAGGCCGCTTGTTTGGAAGAGCCTCTGGAATAGGTTGACAGAATACTCAAGTTGACTGGGACAGGGTCTTGGGAAAAGCACCATAGAGTGAATGGTGTTAGCTAGGTGAATGGAAAACTCAGCTTTGGCACCCACTTGCAATGGGCAAGGCTGAATGGGGGAATACGCAACATGGAAAAGTGGCATTTTCCTGCACTTCCATCCCTGAAATGATTTGTCCCAAGCCATGCTCTTCTAGCCCTCACCCAGAAGCTAGTCAATTTAGTTCCTCCTGGTATGCCGCTGGTATTTTGCAAGTGGCTGACTCTGCACTTGAGCCCAGAGCAAGTGAATTGGTGGGCAAATGAGTATGCTGGGGCTCTTTAAGACTTACAGCACTTAGGTCCCCAGCAGTTCTCCATTTCACCCAGACCCAGTTGTCATGGGTTTTCACAATAGATGTTATGACTCTTCTTCTTCGCACTGCAGACCTGGGCTGGGAAGCCTGGGATTGGGACCCCTTGCTCCTCATAAAGGATCAATACATCCAAGATATCCTTTCTGATTCTTAATCACCATACCATGAATGTGGGACCAGCCCATTTCACATCTCTGCCCCTACTGTAAGTCTCGTGGCTGCATCTCTATATACTTACTTATAGAACTTTAAGTACGTAGTCATAGGACTTCTGTTCACCTAGTCTTCAGCTGGTAGTAAATGATAGTTAAGCTGTAATTCAGATGTAATTTTGATGTGGTCATGGAAAGAGGCACACACAGTGTTTGCCTACTCTGCCATCTTGACTGGAAGTCCTCTGAGGTCAAATAATCAGAAATTGAAATTTTTATGTAGCAAAGTTTTATGTTAGAATTTGTAGGCCTTTGGAAAAGTACAAGTGTGCCAACTATATTCAGAAATCATTCATAAAAATTGAAAAAAATATTTATAATATCCATATTTTTATCTAAATATAGCTTATATGTCAAATTTTTTCTTGAATAAACAATCTCATTAAAGTTAGTGCATATGAATTTCCAACCACTTAAGTAATTAAATAATAAAAAATAGACTAAGAAACTTAAAAATATTATTTGAGAGTATTTGGTAAAATATTAGATATTTTCAAAAATATTTTATACCAATATATTCAATTATCACACTGTTTAAGCTTATACATATCTTTAGTATTTTATTATTCACAGATATCACTACTGAATACCAGACCCTAACATTGTCAAAGTTTGTTATTAAATAATGTAACATTTTCTTTCAAGTGGGTTGATTTTCTACCTGATTGTGGCTCTGGGACTAAGGTACTAGAAATGGGTGTCTATTAAGTTTTATAGACTATTCATAAAAGCTTATAATAACCAGCTGGATCCTGTAAACTGCTCAGTGGGTGTTCAGCAATATTTACCATCAACTCTGTAAACAGTATGTATACTTTCATTTCAGGTTAATTAGCAATAATCACTACAAAAATATTATATACTCATATTACTCAAAGCCAAAGTTAAAAAGAAGTCCAGAACACCAAGAAAAAAACATACACTTACTTTGGGGTCTTCCAAAACAAATAGGTATGTTTTAGAAGCTCAGACACATAAAACATACTCTTTGGTTTCATTTTTGTGCCGACATAATGAGAACTTTCTGCCTTCCATAAGAGCCATCCTATTACATTCATTATTTTGAATAAGATTGAAAAAATTCTCTGTTCTTAAGTTGTTTAGGCATTTATATAAGAGCCACTAGAAATAAGTGCCAAAAGACAAGCATCTTTTTAAAGTAAAATTTCAGAATGATAAAATCAAGACTCTCATTAAATATTAATTAAACACGTGTCAAAGATTTTATTACTAACTCATTAATTTGAGAGAATAAGTAACATGTTACAACATGTTGGAATGAGAATTTGACAGATTTGCAATTACTGAGTAATGTTCAAGCATTGTCAAAAACAACAATTGTTTTATACAATTTTATTTTTATGCTATAGGTAAAAGATAATTAAAAATGCAGAGTGCTATAGAATAATATAATCTCCTGATTCCACTAGTCAATGTGAGCATTTTACTGAAAAAAAGTATTATCTTTTGCCCTTTTCTAAATCTGACAAGTTTTCTTTATAACCTTATTTTTTTTTAAATTTATTTATTTATTTATTCATTTTTAGAGAGGAAACACAGAGTGGGAGAGAGAGAGAGAGAGAGAGAGAGAGAGAAAAGGGGGAGGAGCTGGAAGCATCAACTCCCATATGTGCCTTGACCAGACCAGTGCAGGGTTTTGAACTGGCGACCTCAGTGTTCCCAAGTCGACGCTTTATCCACTGCGCCACCACAGGTCAGGCCAATAACCTTATTTTTTTCACTGAATATTTTCCCAGTGCACAGAAGTTCACTTTGCTATTCATATGTGACTAATAAATATTTACTTAATGAAGAGGTAAAAGAATTCAAAGAAACTGGATAATGCCTTTCTAAAACAAATAAAAAAGAAATCCAAACAAACAAGGAACAACTTCTTTTAGATTAACATGTATGAATAATTTTAATAATCAAGAACATCTGTCTTATATATCTGATATCTTAAAGACATTATATAAATATATATGTTTTAAGTAATCCAATAGTTGGGCTCATTTAGTGAGAAGGGAAAAACCATAAGAATACAGAAGGGGAGGCCTACAATATCTGTGATCTTATGCTCAAGCCAGTGACCTCAGGATTTCAGACTGAGGGAAAAGGGCTGACTGAGAAAGTTTGAAAAGTATCCAACCAAAGCTGTAGCTCCTTTTATCAGTTCCTTGAAATAAACTTGCAGTGCCAGCAAAAAAAAAAAAAGATTAATATTTAAATTCACTTTGTAATATAAAAATTATTAAATCATGTTCCCTGAAATATGATAGTTATATACTGTGTTTTCTTCCCACACACATAAATATCACCAATAAAATTGTTGATGTCTTTGAACTGATACTTAGATAACATTTATTTCATATCAACTCTACATTTTCAAATAACTAATTTGTCACTATAAAAGATTTAAATATTTTGAAACTGTGTAATATGAATATGGTTGGAGATCACATACATGGACTTATTTATGCACATATATTCTATTTGCATAATAGAATGCTCTATTGTCTTCTTATGTTCTAGAAAGTATAATTTTTATTATTTTTAAACTGTGTCTAATATATAAGCAATAAAGTAAAATATCTCCATAAAGATTTTTCAATGCTATTTATTTCACAAATACAAAAATGCAGTTTAATCACAGTGAATAACTTCAAACCTTACCTTTGGAAAAATATTATAGTAGGATTTGACTTGAGGTTTTGAACACTTAAATTAAGTATGTACTTAATAGTTATTTCCTTTTAAAAAATAATATACTTCTCTAAAATTGTACCTTAATTTTTATCTTAATTCTTTACTTTGAGCTTTTCATACTTTCTATAAGTGACACAAAATACACCATTTTGGAATAAAGCTCAGGATGACTTACAGTAATAAATACATAAAAATTATTACTGCCTGACCAGGCAGTGGTGCAGTGGATAGAGCGTCAGACTGGGATGCAGAAGACCAGGTTTGAGACCTCGAGCTCGCCAGCTTGAGCGCAGGCCCATCTGGCTTGAGCAAAAGCTTGTCAGCTTGGACACAAGGTTGCTGGCTCCAGCAAGCGGTTGCTTTGTCTGCTGAAGGCCCGCAGTCAAGGCACATGTGAGAAAGCAATCAATGAACCACTAAGGTGTTGCGACGGCAACAAAAAACTAATGATTGATGCTTCTCACCTCTCTCCATTCCTGTCTGTCTGTCCCTCTCTCTGACTCTCTTTCTGTCCCTGTAAAAAAAAAATATATATATATATATATATATATATATATATATATATATATATATATATACTATAATAATAATAGTATATATATATATATATATTACTATTCTGGCCCTGACCAGTTAGTTCAGTGGTAGAGCATCAGCCTGGCATATGGATTTTCCAGGTTTGATTCCTGGTCAGGGCATGCAGGAGAAGCACCCCTCTGCTGCCCCACCTTTCCTGCTCTCCTCTCTCTCTCTCTTCCCCTCCTGTAGCCAATGCTCCACTGAAGCAAAGTTGGCCCAGGCACTGATGATGGCTCCATGGCCTCTGCCTCAGGTGCTAGAATAGCTCTGATTGCAGTGGAACAATGCCCCAGATGGGCAGAGCATAATCCCCTAGTGAGCATGCTGGGTAGATAGATCCTGGTTGGGCGCATGCATGAGTCTGTCTCTCTGCCTCCCTGCTTCTCACTTCAGAAAAATACTAAATAAATAAATAAGTTTAAGAATTATTACTATTAATTCAGATTCATTAAAAAATTAAGAGTTTTTGAATGAAAATGTTAGATATAATTTTTCAAAAGTAATTTTTTTTAATAATGGTAAATAAATTCTTAAACAGTATGTTTAAATCTGGAAGAGGAAATAAAAACGTTTTTTATAATGTCTAGATGATGTCATGTTTCTTTTATTTGTAATATGTTAAGAACAACTTTTACATTTTGATCATCAGAAGCACTTAGTGTTCACAATAAAACATCAAACACCCTTTTGAAGAGACAAAAATAAAAGGCTATAAGGAAGTCTTTTGCACATTGATTTTTATAAAAGCATTTTCCTGTAGAATCAATAGATGCATAAAGGAATAGAAGAAATTGATTTTAGAGTATGAAAAGGGATTTTATGAAGACTGCAGTATATCAATACTCCTTTGGATATTTTGCCAGGGTTTGGGTGTGAAATAAAAAATTCTTTAGGAATTTTGAGTTAATAAGTGCCTTATGGACTGTATTATATTCTACTACTTATTTAAATCACAACTACACCTTGAACTTTGAATTGTTGAATATAGAATATTGGACTTGAGGAAGAATAAAAAATATATATTTTATTCAGAGTTTTCAGACACTTGAGATATCTATCTTTAAATATATTTTGACATAAAGATATTATTTTTGAATATATTAAAACTACAGTGTTATATTTATAATGGTTGTAATAAATTATTTGAACTATAGTCTTAAATAACAGAAGTCTTTACTACCCAATTAGTATATTTTTAAACTTAAAAACTATTTTAGTCTCCCATTTAAAAAGAATGGTGCTTTGTATTATCTTGGTGATTTGTAATAATTTGGAGGTGATTTTCTGGACCCTTGAACTTATGTGAATGATATATAGGTGGGTAAATGGAGATACATGGAAAGATGAATAATTGGATAAATGGGTAAAAGGATGGATGGATGAATGAGAGGGGGAATTGGGAGAGAGAAATGAAAGACAGTAGGGAAAAAAAGAAAACTAAGTTTTTATTAAAGGGAAGGGACAAATTTTTATTATCTATGTATTTGGTAACAACAAAAATGTTTAGAAAATGAAAAACTCTGTTGAACGACAATTGGGCTTTACAGGATTAAAGTTGAGGTACAGACATTTAAATCCTGAAATCTAAAATTTGTGAGCTTAATTTATATGAGTCTCAACTCCTTTACCTATATCTAACTTTGTTGGGATGTTTCATAACGATCCATTAGTAGATTAAGCCATTCCATACAGACCTAGACTCAAGATTAAAAATAAAGAAGTAATAGGTACATGCTACATTTTTATTGTTCAGTAACACTGGGGAGCAAAATTTCTGTTGTATCTACAAAAACACTTGTTCTTACCTAACTTGAGTATGCTGATATCAAATCTGACATTAGTTTTTCTCTGTAAGCTACAGGACTTTTCAATTCAATTTCAGGTTTTCATCTTATTGTAAAATTTTCAACATTTAGTTTAACATAATAAAGTAGAATGTCTTTTTGAGCATCATCTTTGTGAAAATATAATAATTTATATAATGCAGTAAATACACAAATACACTAAAAGATATGATCGCATCACAATTTGTCTACAATTTTGAAATAGAACATATTAAAACACTTATTTTAATCATAAAATTTGCGCCAAACTTATTTAAATTCTAATCAGGCAAAAAATTTGCATTTGTAGTCTCTTGCGTTTGTGTGCTTGTTGAAGACAATCTCGTTAGATGCTCCAGCAGTAGACTGCCACCATATTTCTGTCCCATCGCCCCTGATAACGCTTTTCTTTTTAAAGAACCAGCTCCTTGTTTTATTAATTTTTTCTCAGTATTTCTGATCTCTATTTTGTTTATTTCTGCTTTGATTTTTATTATTTTCTTTCTTCTGCTGGTTTTGGGTTGCCTTTGTTCTTCTTTTTCTAGTTCTTTAAGATGTGAAGTTAAGTGGTTTACATGGGCTCTCTCTTGTTTGTTCGTATAGGCCTGTAGTGATATAACTTCCCTCTTATTACTGCTTTTGCTTCATCCCAGCAATCTTGATATGTCGTATTGTTATTTTCATTGTCTGTATGTATCTTTTGATCTCTGCTTTTATTTCTTCTTTGACCCACTCATTTCTTAAAAGTATATTATGTAGTTTTTACATTTTTGTGGGTTTGTTTACCTCTTTTTTTGCAGTTGAATTCTAGTTTCAAGGCTTTATGATCAGAGAATATGCTTGGCATAATTTCAACCTTTCTGAATTTGTTGATGTTATTTTTGTGGTCCAATATATGGTCAATTCTTGAGAATGTTCCATGTACAGTGGAGACAAAATATATACTCTGTCACTTTGGGATGAAATGTCCTATAGATGTCTATCATATCCAATTGTTCTAGTGTTATTTTAAGGCCAACATTTCTTTATTGATTTTCTGTTTGGATGAATGATCTAGAGCCATCAGCAGTGTATTGAGGTCTCCAGGTATGATTGTATTTTTGTCGGTTTTTGTTTTAAGGTCAGTCAGTAGCTTTCTTTTATATTTTGGTGCTCCTTGGTTTGGTACATATATATTAAGAAGTGTTATGTTTTCTTGATTCAATGTCCTCTTTATCATTATGTAATTACCATTTTTGTCTCTCATTGCTTTTGCTGTCTTGTAGGCAGCATTGTTAGAAATGAGTATTGCTATATCTGCTTTGTTTGGATGTTGTTTGCTTGGAGTATTGTTTTCCAACCTTTCACTTTGAATTGGTTTTTATCCTTGTAGCTTAGATGTGTTTCCTGTAGGCAGCATACAGTTAGATTTTCTTTTGTAATTCATTCTGCTACTCTGTGTCTTTTTATTGGTGAGTTCAATCTATTTTTATTTAGTGTAATTATTGACACTTCAGGGTTTCCTATTGCCATTTTATATATTGCTTTCTGATTGTTTTGTATCTTGTTTGGTTATTTTCTTTTGTTTTTCTATCATTTCTTTTTGTTTGGTTGTATTCTAAACTTCTTTCTTCTGTTACTTTTATTTCAAGCCATTTGCTTCTTTTGTTGTGGTTTTCTCCAGGGTGGTTATCATTAAGTATTGCAATGAATACATATCATGTTCACTGTAGTACATTATTTCATGAGTGCTTCTGCACTCCATTTTTTTTTTCTTTTTGCTACTGTTAATTTTTGTCCTCTCTCCTTTTTAGTTTTTGTTGTCACAGTTTAGTCTTGTTTTTATTGTGATGGAGCTTTTACTTGTAGTTTTGTTCTTTGTGTCTGTTCAGAAAACCCCCTTTAGTATTTTCTTAAATGGCGGTTTTCTGGTGATAAATTCTCTCATCTTTTTTTGTATCTGTGAATGTCTTTATTTTTCCTTCATATTTGAAGGTTAGCTTTGATGTGTATAATATTCTTGGCTGGAAGTTCCACTCTTTCAGAACTTTAAATATTGGGGTCCATTCTCTTCCAGCTTGTCAAGTCTCTGCTGAGAAATTTGTTGATAATCTAATGGGCCTTCCTTTATATGTTGTATTCTTCTTTTCTCTTGCTGTCTTGAGAATTTTTTCTTTGTCATTGGTTTGTGCCAATTTCATTATGATGTGCCTTGGAGTAGGTTTGTTAGGGTAAAGATAACTTGGTGTTCTGTTTGCTTCTTGAATTTGAGGTTTTAGCTCTTTCCAGAGGCTTGGGAAGTTCTCATCTATTATTTTTTTTGAATATATTTTCCATTCCATTTTCTCTCTTCTTCTTCTGATATACCCCTTATTCTTATGTTGCTCTTTTTGATGGAGTCAGATAATTTCTGTAGGGCTTTCTTATTTTTTTAATTTGTGAGTCTCTCTCCTTTTCTCTCTATAGTGCCTCTAGTTGCCTGTCTTCTATGTCACTAATTCTCTCCTCTATCTGGCCTGTTTTATTAGCTAAGCTTGTTACCTCATTTTTCAATTTATGAATTGAGTTTTTCATCTCTGTTTGATTCATTTTCATAGTTTTAATTTCCTTAGTGATGTATTATTTTTGTTCATTGAATTGTTTTTTGAGCTCCCTAAATTGTCTTTCTGTGCTTTCTTGTATATCCCTGAGTATTACTAGCACTTTAATTTTAAATTCTCTGTCTTTTAGCTCCAAGGTTTTCAAGCTATTGAAAGTTTTCTCTTTAGTTTTTTTTTCTCATCTATTCAAGCTATATCTCTGTCATTTTTATCCATGATATTTGATTTCTTTTTTCTTAATGGCATTTGAGAATGGTATTGTTAATAACACTAATAAGAGTTGATATAAAAAAATTTTTTTTGAGAAAATACAGTGAAAAACTGAAAATTTCATTGTGTTATGTGGAACAAAACTACATGGAATGGAGGGCCTGAGTTGGGGGATAGTGACAAAGAGGCAAAAACAAAAAAACAAAGAAAACAAGGTAAGAACCCACAAAATGCTACAAGGAAAAAATTTGGATCAAGAATAAAATGATTTGTTTGTAAATGATGGTTGAATGAGAGAAATAGTGAAAAATAAAAGAAGAAAAGGAGAAAAAAGAAAAAATACTGTAATAAATGAAAATTCTATTGTATTAAGTGGAACAAATACTACATAGAATAGAGAGCTGGAGTTGGGGGAAATGCTAATGAGGTGAAAAGCAAAGTAAAAAGTACACAAAATGCCACAAAGAAAAAATTAGAATCCAGAATACTATAATTTGTTTGTGAGGATCAAGTGAGAGAAAAAGTGAAAGAGAAAAGAAGAAACAGAAAGAGGGAGAAATAAATAAAAGAGAGTTAAGGTTTTTGGAATGTAACTCTCATAGAAAAAAAAAAGAATGGAAAATGTAAAACTTATGGGTACTAAAGTTCAAAATGAAAAGATAATAATAAAACAAAAAGAGGATAAAATGTCCAAGGTGGAAAAAAAAAGATAAAAAATGAAAGAAAAAAATGAAAAAAGTTACAAAGACTGTGGTTTTGAAAGGTTATCTTCTTCCTTTTTCTTCTCTCTCTTTTGGCTGGTGTGCTGTACCCCAGTTCTGCCCTGTGGCACTCTTAGGCAGAGATTTGTAGTTGATGTGTCTCTATGGTGATAATATGAACTAGGCAGAGATTTGTAGTTGATGTGTCACTATGGTGATAATATGAACTAGACCTCAGTCCTGTTGGTAGTCAAGGCTTGTTAGTGTTTGCAGGTCTGACAATGGGATAGTCCATTTTCCCTGAATGTCTCCCCAAATCTCTCCTTTCTGAACCAGCAGCCTGATAACCCAGGTGTGAAGTTGTCTTCTCCACTTCCTGGAAAGCAAGAGACTCTAAGAACTGCCAAAACCCTCTC
>CM073000.1:137160129-137372629 GCA_037038555.1 Rhynchonycteris naso
TTATGTGTATAAGTGAACCTGTACTGTTCAAACCTTCCTTATTCTACGGTGAACTGTAGTTGAAATCAGATCGAGTGATTCATCATTGATTCAAATTCATTTCTTTCTTTCTTTTTTTTCTTTTTCTAAAGTGAGAAGCAGGGAGGCAGAGAGACAGACTCTTGCATGTTCCCAACCTGGATCCACCTGGCATGCCCAATAGAGGGTGATGCACTGTCCATCTGAAGCATTGCTCTATTGCAGTAGGAGCCATTCTAGCACCTGAGGTAGTGTCCATGGAGCCATCCTCAGCACCCAGGCCAACTTTGCTGTAATGGAGCCTTGGCTGAGGGAGGGGAAGAGATAGACAGAGAAAAAGGAGAGGAAAAGGGGTGGAGAAACAAATAGGTGCTTCTCCTGTGTGTTTTGACTGGGAATCAAACCCAAGACATCCACATTCCAGGCTGATACTCTACCAATGAGCCAACAGGCCAGGGTTTTTTCCCCTTTTTTAATGAGGAAATTTAGGTTCAAGGCTGCATAATTTTACTAAAAGCTATAATACATGCACTGTTTTAACATGCTATTACATATAGTATTATCTTCATTTTACAGATGTGAAAACTACATTTATCCAGGGTCATATAATTGGCAAGTGGTGAATCAGAAAATTTAACGCATGAAATCTCTAATTGTTCTGTGCTCTAACCAGTATACAATATTGTGTATTTTAAAATTTTTATTCAAATTCTCTTTCTCTGGTACCCAACTGTATTTTATATCTCAGCTCATCAGGAATGTAAAAAAAAAAATAGAAAAAAATTAAAGTGTTTTTTGATTACATGTTTCCTGGCCTTCTTATCTGGGAAATATAATCATTATTTGTAAAACTAAGGTGAGTTGCAGCCAGCCAGGGAAAACATACAATAATTTCTAAAACGAATGTTTACCTAAGGTCATTATGTAGCTGACAGTTCAGAGTTGGGCAGGACAAGCCCAACTCTTTTAATTACATTGCATTGCTTAGTGCTGCTGTTTCAGTGGAGATAGTTATAATTCATTGCCTTTGATAGGAAGAGTCTATTTCTTATTTGGGTCCAAGCTGACAATGGCTTAAGCATTGCTCCTGGCATTTTCACACCATTATGAAAGCTGCCTCTCCACTGCTCTACAACAACCAGTAACTCAGGAATTTCTATTCAACAGTCTCTCATCTAATAGTACATGAGCTTGAATCAATTGTCAATTTATTTATACCAATTCTGTATTAAATGTTCAAGCAAAATAAGTAAATATTTTAAAGAAAATATAATAAAATAGAAAAACTTATTCTTTTTATTATTTTGTGGTTGAGAAAATTTTAATATTTATACATTTAAATGCCAATTGCACTAGTATTTGGTTTCTTACATCATGAATCTATTAATACTTGATTTTTTTGCAAAGAAATTTTATCATCTTTAAAGGGCATTATGGAAAATAGTGTCATGGCAGGTATTTGATAAAATTTCAGTCAAAATCCTGAAATTTATATTTTACTTTGTCAAGCCATATTGCTGATTTTTATTAGATATTTTAAAAATATTGACAAGAACATGGTGACCTCAGTTCCTAGTATCACCATTCATAAACACCTCAATTTCCAGATTGAAGCCAATGTTAACAAAGGGGATTTTGTTTTTTCTGTTCTTACAATACCCTCCTTCGTTTACAAAACAATATTTCCATTGATATTTTTTTAATAAAAGAAGTTGGATAAATACTTGCTCTATTTCAGTTAAAATATAATGTCTAACATATTTATTCCTTTTCTTTGGTGTTTTTAATGTTTCTGAATTTAAATTAACAAGATTTAACTTCATGGCTCTAAATAGATGACCAAGAATATGAGCAAAATGAAAGTATAAAGGATGTCACATTCTTAGGCCAGTGGCTTATCTACTAAAGCATGTTGAGTCCCTGGTGTGGCACAAAAACACTTGATTGTACTCTTGTTTCAGAAAGAAATACCTCTGTATAAATGGTCTCTGTAGCAGTTTGATCACTTACAATTGAGGGGCCACTTTAAACCAGGTAATACACCCAAGAGAGTCATGGTTTCCACCAAAAAAAATCACAATAGGCTTATGCAGTAGTTTCAGGTACCAGAGGGAACAACTTCTTCTCAGAGAAAAGCTTTAAAATGAAGTAGTATGTTCTACAAAGAACAAAATGTATTCTTAGAATGAACAAGTTGGTTTTTCTGAAAGTAAAAATAGTTTCTCTAAAATTATTATAGCTAACTGTCCATTTCCACTTCTTTTCCCCTTAATTACTTTTTACCTCATCATGTAATGACATCATAGGAAGTATTTCAGTAATTTTAAAATATAAAACTTTATTCATTGGGTTAAACTATATTGTTATTTTTTTTAAAAAAAGATGTACTTCTGTAGAGATTATGATAGGCTAGGCAAGGAATACAGGAGCGATCTTCCTCTCTAAGTGTGTGTATGCGAAAATAGTAGTTCAGTCAAACCAGGTAAAATAGAAGAGGAACTAAATAACTGCAGCCCTAATATCTTGAAATAACTTGTAATACATAGAAGTCTACAGCCAAAGGTAAAGGAAAAAAAGTAGGAATATTTATGGGAGTCCCCGTAATGATCAGGTGTCAGTAGCAAGTTTTTCTGTATAAAAGTGCCCAGAACATAGACAAATAATCAGATAAAATTAAATATAAATCTTATAATTGGACCACATTAGGAGATTCCAGTTCTGATTTTATGCAGATATTTTTTCATTTGTTGAATAATTTATGGGGCCAGATTCTTGTATAATAAATTTCATAGAAGTGTTCTGAGGTAGCAGAGAAGACCTAAAGTTTGGAATCAGATTTGCATATTAATCTCAACAGTTGCACTCTTGATGGAAGTGTAAATTTGAATAAATTATTTCCTAACCCAAGCCTCAGGTTCTTTATGTGTAAAAATGAGTAGGTACAAACTTTTCAGGCTTGTGGAGAATCAAATAGAAACTACACATGAAATACGTATGTATGGGCCCACAAACACAAGGGAACTTGGTTAATGCTTTATTTCTTTCTTTATTTTTTGTTCATTCTACTTATATAAATAGTAGTCTATTACTGATAACCAAATGAAGATAGAGAGTTATGCTTATGGAAAATCTCTTTAGTAAATTAACTTTTCAAAAGATAGGGTCAGAGTGGCACACAATTTTTTGGGTTTATCATATACCAAGACTTGTACCTCTTTGTTGATTATAGAATTTCAACTTTCCCTCTGTCATCACAGGCAATTCTCACCATCTAATTATTTTCATATCAAAATTATCTCTTTCATTGATATGCCTGAAGGGAATGTTACTTTGCAAAATAATCTGAGGTATTCAGAGTGTCACGATTGATCACAATATTTCATGTACGGTAGGATTGATACTTTTTCTTCTCTGTAATCCAGGTATATCTAACAATCAATTGTGTGTCACAGTCTAATTGGCATATGTATTTTCATTTTTAATCAAACATAAAATAAGAATGTGTCTAATAATTCATGGCATTCTGCAGTCAATGAATCATTGTAGCGGTGTCTGCCATAGGCATAGAAGAGACAGTGTAGACCAGCCATCTAATTTTATTCAATATTTGAAAAAAGCATTCTGTAGCTCTTTAAAATATATATATAATTTTATAAACTTTAAATGATTAAAGAATAGAATACATTCATGACATATATTCATAAAAAAGTACAAAGTATAAAGTATGATCCTTCTAAGTTAAATTAAGTAAATTATTTTAAAGAATCATTTAACCATGGCCAGATTTACAATGTGTGCATATATAATATTACATATAATTTTTTATATATATTTTTATAATATTTACCTCTGAGTATATACACATTGATGTTAAAACATTGTTTTATTCTCTAAAAAAAAGAAGCCTGACTTTTAATCAAAGATACCTTAAAATTGATGGAGATTTTTTCATCAGTGGTACCAAAAACAGTGGTACTGTTTAAAGTAAGTGAAATTTTAGATATAATGTAATGTAATTGAAAAATAGATGTAAAGATAGATAAATATTAAAGAGATGGCTAAAGAGAGAAAGAGAAATAGATTTTGCCTACACAAATGCCTGTTACCCTACTCTATTTTTCACATGAAATAAATTAACTTCTGGAGAATACATTATAGGAAAATATATTAAAACCAAAAATTACCTTTAAAAGCAGCTTAATTACATTAAATTTCTATCTAATGTACAAAGACCTCAGTTAATATTTTGAAGTCATCCTTTTAATTCTAAAAGCATGACTAAACTCTTAATACCATGTTGTGAATGAAAGCATAGAGTAAAAGAACGCAGATGGTGATTATAGTCTGAGTTATAACTTTATTAGATATTAACATTATTTACTTTGCACAGAAACTGAGTTTAAGCCAAGACATTAATTATTTTTTTTCTGGTGTTAAGAAACATTTTTTGGGAAAAAAATTATATAAATTCTTTTAACCATGGTTATTAATTAATACTTAATTTCACTGTGAATTAATTCATGAGTATAGTTACAATTTTATGAAAATATACCAAATTTTAAAATAAAACTAAAAAATTAATAAAGAAGTTATGGCATTTTATCTGTTAATTCACCAAGTTGAGAATACATTGTAATCTTAAATAATTAGTCATGTGAATAAAGATAAAACTATGCAAATATGTATTTTTTTTCTTAATATTTAAAAAGTTGGAAAGCTATTGAAAAGGCTCAAGCTATGGTGGTTTGAATAAATATATTACAGTCATTCATACAATAGAGAATAGAAATTATGCTGATGTTGAAAAGGAGAATACTAGAAAACAAATCAACCCATCTATGAACATAAAAATCAGTCAATTTCTGTTAAATAATGTTACTAATACTACTAGATAGTTACGCATGTTTTGCAAATGTTTATAAAAATTTGTACACTTCTGAGTTTTCTTTAATGAACATACTTAGTTTTGTATGAATAAAAATGTAGGAAAACAATTTAAATATAAAATACATCATAGTCAACAAACTTAATTAAAGCAGCTAGGAAATATGAACAGAAATTTAAAGACAAACAATTTTGTCCTCTCACACATGTTCTTCTTTAGCTTCTGTAAAGAAAGCAGAAGTTCATCATTGACTGGTGATTGAGTGTTTATCTTTAGGGAGGTAAAGGGATGTTGAAACCAGAACATTAACAGAAAGAGCTCTCTCCACATGTAGACATTCCTTGGACAAACTATAGAACTTTTCTGACCTCTCTTTCTCTTCCTTAAATGATGACTAAATTCAACTTTGGAGCCTTCTTTTGCTTATATTGAAAGTCACCCTCAAAATAAGTTATCTTAGATTGTGTTGTTAGTATTTGAAATGGCACCAGTGACTTCACCTGCTCAGGGCTATCTTCAGACCTTTGATGTGCATTGAATTTATCTTCTGATAAATCTCTTGGCATTAGGTTTTAATTTGATATCATAGAAATGAATTTCATACTCAATACTAGCATAGACAGTGACTATTACCGACCTTGTGAAGTGGTGGGAGGAACTGCTTAATCAAATGACAGGAAAAATGTTATAATTTGTGAGCTTCGTTACATGCCTAGTAATTTGCCTCATTCATAATAAATGTTTGGGACATTTCTGATTGGATGAGAGGAATTTATTGCCTTTAACAATAGCCTCTGTTGCTACATGTACTCTGGTGAGCATTGGTTAACAGCATATGAGAATTGTTTCTCCTGCTGTTTGAAGAAATATTCAGCAGTCCTATAGTCTTAGAAAGTATGAAGAAACAGTGCATGTGAACAAAGAGTATGTGAACTTGTAATAGTTTATAAATACATATCTTCTACTCTGTGCATATATATGTAACATATATATACATATATGTGTAAGTGTGGGTGTGCATATAATTTTCAAAGACTGCCATGATATTTTAAAAGTGATAAGAAACCTTGGAAATTCAAATTCCAAGTGGATTTATCCTGAACAGCAGGGCAAAGCTCTGTTTTTAAGGAAAAATTAAGAGCATATGTTACCGAATTAAACACTAATTTGCTATGAATTGCTTCAGTAAAATCACTTATATCAGTATTGTTAATCTTAATGGTTACAAGTGACCCATGTTTTAATAATCCAGACCATCGGTTGAGTACAAATTTCTTTTTCTAATTAAGAATGTTTGACCACAAGAGGGAGTTCCTTGCCAACTGTTAACTTATTCTGTACAGTATTTTAGGCTTGAATTTACAAAGAAAAATACCGTCAGATATATTTAGTTGCTTCAGTGCTTTTAGGTTGAGAAAATAATGACAATTTATTTAAATGTAGGCCTTTAAGAATTTCCAGAAATAAAATATAATTTGTTCTATAAAATTCTCAGACTACTAATCATTTTTAAGAATGAAATGGCATGCTGTGTTTTTTAAAGTGCTTTCAGATTTGCACCTGCAGATTTGCATTGCACCAGCTTGTGAACAAAACCCACACTGGCAGACCAAGAAGCCTCTGAGGGCATAGATTACATTACTGTACACCAATTAACTTCATTTGCATCAGTAAAGAAAGCTTTGTCTACATAAATTAATGCACATGTTTTTTCTAAATTTGGTAACATCAATGAATAGAGTGTAGGACATGAAATGTGACTTTCCAAACCACAAAATTATATGAACATCTTTAAAGAGAAAAAAATGTTCCAAAGAGTAGACTCCTAAGAGTGTAAATTAATGCTATTTTCCCCATGATTAGGTGCATAATATACACAGTGACTCAACCATTAGAAAGTTAAAAACAATTTCTACCTCATAACAATTTAAAACTATATGTAACTCAGAGGATAGTAGTAAAAAGTGCACTGACACAACTTTGGAAGTGTCAACCTGGGTAGGAAATGTTGTTAGTTATTCAGTATTATATCATGCTTCTCATATAAAATCAATAGCGGTATTGTTTTAAAACTTTTTTTTTTCTTAAGTGAGATGGGTAAGGCAGAAAGACAGACTCCTGCATGTGCCCCAACCAGGATCCACCCGGCAAGCCCCATATGGGGTGATGCTTTGTCCATCTGGGGCCATTGCTCCATTGCTTGGCCACCAAGCTCAAGCTATTTTAGCACCTGAGGGGAGGCCATGGAGCTATCTTCAGCACCCAGGCCAACTTGCTCCACCTGAGCAATGACTGTGGGAGGGATAGAGAGAGGGAGAAAGAAGGGAGAGAGAGTGTGTGGGAGAAGCAGATGGACGCTTCTACTGTGTGCACTAACAGGGAATTGAACCTGGGACATTCACACACTGGGCCAACGTTCTACCACTGAGCCAACCAGCCAGGATCTGTTTTAAAAGTTATAAAGGATTCCCCTAAGAATGTGATTTCTGCCATGATTGCTCCCAAAGTGCTACACCATAGTACCTAGAAGTTACATGCAACAGCATCCTTCTTCATCTTAAGACTAGAGCAAGAATTGCCTCTAGGTCAAAGCACATGGGTATTTAGAGATAGTCACTCCAGCAATAGGTGTTGAGATAATCAATAAGTGTAACAGTAGTAAATGCAGTAATTTTGACAAAACTTATCTGCAGAGAAGGACTGCTACTCACATGATTTCTTGGTGTGCCTTATGACACTGGCTATAAATAGGATATAAAAGAAAATACCGGTAATTCTTTTTGCTATTCTATCCCACCTCCTATGGTTCTTAGTATTGTATTATTTTAAACCATTTTTGACACATCTGACCACATGAAGTCATGCATTTTTAAGAGGTGTTCTTTTTACAATAACTTGAACTGACAAGTCAGAAAAGCAGACTTCTTTGGCGACCCAAGTAGTCCTGCAGCTCACTGGAAGGGCTCTCCCCATGTGCTTCCAGCACACATACAGGGAGAAATAAAAGAATAGCACAGGCTTACATATATTTGAGAGCAGGAATTCAAGTAGGATAAAATACAGGATAAGTCACAAGACACTGTGAAAACACACACACTAAATTATAGACAGGAATATGTTTGAAATGAATATTCTTTGTCAGTGTAGAAATGAAGTCATAATAAATCCTTCCTTTAAGTCTGAGACCAAAGTCGAGATGACATTAAGGTGAAGAAATAGAAAATTTGTCTCATTTTGTTCTGCAAGTGATTGTAGGTTATACTGTGTTATACTCTGTAGAGTAGGATAGTAAAATTTTCCTTCCTTCATCCTCCTTCCTATCTTGCTTTTTCCCTTCTCCCTCCCTCCCTCTCCCTCTCTTTCCCTTCTTTTCCCTCCCTCTTTCTCCCTCTCCCTCCCTCTTCCTTCTTCTCTTTTTCTCCCTCTCTCTCCTTCCCTTTCCCTTCTATTTCCTTTCTCTACCTCCCTCTCCCTCTCTCTTCCTTCTTCTTTCTCCCTTTTTCTTCCTTCTTCTCTCCCCCCCTCTCCCTCCTCACTCTTTAGCTCTCTCTCATAAATACACACACACACACACACACACACACACATCCCATTTATGTACTCCTCTTTGAAAACATCTGGATGTTTTGGTCTCCATAAAGTAAAAGATCCAGATGTTTAAAAATACACTTACTGGATGATATGTATATGTGTGTGTGTGTGTGTGTGTGTGTGTGTGTGTGTGTGTGTAATTTTTTGCTTTACTGCTTGGTGCACAAAGACAAAACCTTGATCTTTACATATTGTCATTATGAAGCATAATAATCTTCCAAATTCACTTTATAAATATATAATACCTTTGCCTTTTGAACATTTTATTTTAGTAGGTCCCTCATACTTCCCACATATGCATATTTGAAGGTGAGCTAAAGAATCATGCTAATCATCTGGAAGAGAACTTAAAGATCAACAAGACCAACTCTTAAAATAACAAAGTTGGTAATAGAAAGCTGGAAGCAAAGAGTGATTTGCTTGTAGGGCCGTTTTTTAGCCTCTCAAAGGCAGGCCTAACTCACAAATTCTTGACTTAGCATCCTTATCTGATAGAAAAAAAGAAAAGTGTTTCAACCTTAATAGTTGCACCAAGAATTTCATGTTTATATAAACTTCTAAGAAGGGGTCATGTGTTATGTTGTTAATTTTAGTAATGTCTTGGTTTTTACCTGATTGATAAATTTTAATAATTATCATCTCTATTGATGCCTATGTTGTCATTTTTACGAGATTAGTATATGCTGATTTTACAAAATCAATTAACATACAACCAAATAAAAAAAATTTCCTTAAATCCCCAACTAAGGACAACATACAACTTTCTAGCATGTGTTCCATGGCAGGTGAGGTGAATAAGTGTTTTAGATCTAAATATCTTAGATAAATTCCAATAAGCCATTCTAAAAAGCATGGTTTAAAATATGCCAAAATATCCCCATGCTGCCACTGGACTGAGGGCTTCAGTTAATACTGCAAAAAGCTATCTTTAATAGCTATTGGATGCTCAGCAGGATAAACAAGGCTAGGATTAGAGATAATGATACTTGTTGAAATGGCAGGGAGGCAGAGGAGAAAGCGATTGGCCTTCCTTGGCTTTGTAAAGCATATTGGGAAGAAACTTTTATATTCAGAAGGACATGATACAAGATGGTGATACAATTGACAATCTATTTCTTTCTTTTTCCTTTTAAGTTGATCTGAAACAACTATTTCAAATTTAAATAGATCATTGAAGTACATTTTGAAGTCTCTTCATATTGGTGTCTTATTTTTTCTATTTTCTTGTCTCCATTCTATTTCAATGTTTGTCATCTTAGTGAATATTGGTGTACTGATATTATTCCTAAGTGATTGTTCAACACTTGCAGCCTCTCCAAAAAGTTCAAGCTAATTATGGAAGAGACTAGTCTTTCCAACGGGTTGCTGTGATTGCTTTGCCTTCTTCTTCTAAAACTTATAAAGACTTTCTTTTCATATTCAACAAAACACAAAGTCTTTATATACTGGAATTTTGGTTCCTCTCCTAGAAGACATAGTCTATTCTTTTCTTTCTTTCTTTTTTTTTAAACTAACACTGCTTTCACATGAAATATTCCTTGAACTGCTTGTCCTTTTGGACTCTCATATTACAGAGGCAATTTTTCTTAGGCAGAAAAGTACACACTTTGACTAAGGACACATGCCTACCATTTAAGGCCTAGATCAGTTAGCAGATGTTCTGTAATTCTTTCTTCACATCTATTGTGAATGAACCTCTTACTGCTCATCTCTTCATAGCACTTAATTTGTACTATTGAAATAGCATGTATGCCAAAATTATAGCTATCTCTCCTTAGCGTTTTACTTTCTTCTATAGCACAAACCATCCACATCCAACTTTTCTTCCAAAACTGCCTATCAGCTACATAATAGACTCTACATAGATTATTCATAATTTGACAAATTAATAAGTTAGTCAATGTTTGTATAAAGTCGTAAGTTGCATGAATATGTATATTAAGAAAAACTACTTGTTTAGAATTGCAGCCATTTAAATTCAATATTTTTATTGTAATTTGTTCTCCAATGGCCAAGGATGACCTCTGTTTGTCCCCCCAATAGCCAATGGCCAAGGATGAGCAGTAGAAAAAAATCACAGCCTGACTATGCAGTTATACAGTGCCTAGTCAGTGTGGTGGACAGAGCATTGAACTGGGATGCAGAGCACCCAGGTTCAAATCCCAGAGGTTGCTGGCTTGAGTACAGACTCATCCGCCTTGAGAGTGACTCACCCGCTTGAGCACAAGTGGCTGGTTTGAATGTGGAATCGAAGACATGATCCCAAGGTTTCTGGCTTGAGCGTAAGGTCACTGGCTTGAGGAAGGGATCACTCATTCTGCTGTAGCCACCTGGTCAAGGCACATATGAGAAAGCTTTCAATGAACAACTAAGGTGCTGCTATAAAAAACCGATGCTTCTCATCTCCCTCCCTTCTTGTCTGTCTGTCCCTACCTGTCCCTCTATCTGTCTCTCTCTCTCTGTCTCTGTCACAAAGAAAAAGGAGAAAATCACAGTCATCAGTAAATTGATATCCAAGTGTTTAATTCTTTATGTGAGAGATTACCTTAAGATAGTTGTTTCTTTTGAACAAAAATTACAGCTCTGATTTAGGGCTTCTCCTAAACTGTTTGTTCAGGTTCCAAATTATCCCCTCCACTTGCCTTTCAGATTTGGTGTGCTACTAAATCTGCTCTGTCACTAATATCAAGAAGCTGCACTTTATCTTGTGGTCTCTCTGCATTCTACTCATACCATATGTAGTCCCCTATTCTACTTTCTTAAATTTTTTTCTATTTAATGGTGAAATCTATTTTATTAGAGATTCTGATTGATATGACTACAAATGCAGATGTATTTTTAGCACTTAGACATTGTATATCTACAAAATGACAATGCTCAACAGCCATGGGTACTTATATAAACTAAAAATGACTATCTTTTTTTAAGAGTATTATAGGAACAATCTCAGTTTGTTTAATCACCAATAACTCTATTAAACATGTGAGCATTAGTTTAAGTTCTGTTCTACCCATTGTTTATAACAAAGAACATAGGTATATAAAAATATCTGTCCTTTTCAAAATATAAAGTTATTGAAAGTAGTTATAATCTATGTAAAGCCAACATCTATTTCCAACCAATGCCTATATAAAGTCAATATACTCATTATTCAATTTCATACTTGTGAGTCATAATTTCATCTTTGATTTTTTTAAAAAAAGTCTATTACTTAAGCTGCTGAAGTAATTTGCTATTTATTCTAAGTAGGCAACACTGATTATAAAATTGTTTTTTAATACATGTACTACCTTGTATCTTGAAAAGGCTAAAGAGACCCTATAATACATAGTATGTAATTTATCAAGAGTTGTTATGATTAAAACATTAACAAAACATTTACTTGAAATAACTTATTTTGAAAGTGTCTCAAAAACTAAAATGCACAAATTATATATATATATATATATATATATATATATATATATATATATATATATATATATATATACATCCCCATAAAGTGCTACAATAAAGCTCCTTTCTACCTTAAATATAAAAACAACCAATACATTCTTGCAGATAAGATTTAAATGACTCATATTTTAAATGAAAACATTTTTTGTTAGTGTGCTTAAATGTTTTTCTCCAGCTAAAAGTATAACTGAAACAATCTGAAACCAATTTTGTAATTAAAAATTGCTCCCCTATGTGAACTTGTAGTAATGTTTCATCCAAAAGCAGATTATTATAACCAAATTATATCTCCTAAAAAGAGAGGGGGTGTTATAAATGGAAACACTCATACAACCTTAAGTACAATGTAGCAGGGCAAACAGCATTGCTCTAATGATAGTAATCCTGCTTGCCTTAGCTGTATTCATGCAAATTACAATTTTTTACAGATGTGGCACACATTAGCATGGTTAATAGCATCATTTTTTTTCCCTTTTCTACTCCTCTGTAGTATTATCAGCTGTTATGCTTAACATTACAAATTTTATGTGCTGTTTCTAACATTAGTGAAAACATAAGGCTGATAGTTTCCTTGGCAGTGATTTAAGTAAAACATGTAAATGCACAAAAAACATAGATAGATAGATAGATAGATAGATAGATAGATAGATAGATAGATAGATACCAGAAAGTGTAAGAAGAAGGAGGAGAGATGAAAAATAAATAAGCAGTTAGTATTTGGCTGAAGTTGTCTGCTTATAAGAGATTTCCTTTAGGAATGAATGACAAAATAGAATCAGTTGTTAATAACTAAACAATCTCAATAGTTTTGTTCTGTTTCAACTACACATCCATAATATTCCACATGTAACTTTAACTTACATAATTTTCTAATTAGATTTATATATACATTTCTCCTATTGTAAATATGCCTCTAAATTCACTGAGAGAAAATATTCATTCTTTGTACAATTTAATGAAAATAAATGTGCAAAATGTTGATGGTTCAGGTTAAGAGAGGAACTAATACATACATAATATGATACTGATATTAAGCATTTCCTAATGGTAAAATAGCCACTATGAAACAAAAAGCCCTATATTATGAAGCAGACATATTTCTGGCCAAGGAAAGTTGTATATAATCTCATTTTCTGATTTTGTGCTCAAGGTATATATGTATATCCATACATATACCCAGAGGTAGACAGAGAGGCAGAGAGCAAAGAGAGGAGAAAGACCTAAACTGTATTCCATGATGACCACAATAAAGTTTATTTTAGTTGAAAATGACAACGCAGCCTTATCAGACAGTGGTACAGTAGACAGAGCATCAGACTGGGATGCAGAGGACCCGGGTTCAAAATCCTGAAGTTGCTGGCTTAAGCACAGGCTCATCTGGTTTGAGCAAGGCTCACTAGCTTGAGCCCATGGTAACTGACTTGAACAAATTATTCTACTGTAGCCCCTCAGTAAAGGCACATATGAGAAAGCAATCAATGAACAACTAAGGTGTTACAATGATAAATTAATGCTTCTCATCTCTCTCCTTCCTGTCATCTGTCCCTATATGTCCATCTCTCTGTCTCTCTCTATCTCTGTCACAAAAAAAGAAGAAAGAAAAAAATGACAATGCAATACAACTTTTTGATGTCTTGATTTTAAGGAATTATAAGATGTGTTTTTTTAAATTATGAGAGAAACACTTCAAATGTTATATTTTCCCCATCACTTTGCTAAATTTTATGATTCCACTTAATTCAACATTTTCTAATTTTTCTCCATTCTTTTTTCATTTATATTATCCTTCCCATAAACCCCATCTCAGTTATTACTCTATTATTTCCTACTTTTTAATGACACCCTTTTCTTCAAAATGCATTCTCTTACATGTCAGATGTGTTTATTATAATCACAATCCTTGTCCTTTTCAAAGTCTTGTTTAAATAGTTTTCTGTATTGTTTATCAAACATAAATAAAGATAAACAGTTTTTTATGGAGTTAGAATTTTATATAATGTATTTTTAGTTTCATATATATATATAACCATATATGTGTTATTCTTTTATTCTTTACTAATTATTGCATTATTTTCAATATAAGCAAGTGTAAACCTTCTTTTGCCAGACTTGTGTGAGTGTTATTTATAAAAAATTGTCACATCTAAACAATTAGATTCCTTGTGTAATTTTCTACCTAAATCTTTGATTAAAAAATAAGGCCAGCTGAATAGAACAGGCCAAATAGAAGAGAGAATTAGTGACACAGAAGACAGACAACTAGAGATAATATAGAGAGAAGAAGAGAGCGACTCACAAATTTTAAGAAATTGAGAAAACCCCTACAAGCATAGTATTACTATATCAGAAAGAGCAATATAAAAGTAATAGGTATCGGGAGACGGAAGATGGCGATGGAGTAGGCGGACGTACCAACTTCCAACGCCCAGAACCAAAGTGGATTATAACTCAATTTTAAGAACCATCGTCTGGATAAACCAACTTTGAACTAAACTAAGTGGACTTTTCAACCAAGGAACACTGCAGAAGCCACATTGAGACTGGTACGAATAGCGAAAATGCAAAAAGGGCTGCCCAGCTCCCCGGAGCAAATGGCAGCCTGGAGAGACCCGTGTGGCAGGAGGAGAGTTTGGCAGAGAGGAAGGGACCTGAGTCCCAGGGATCAAGATCCAGCTTGCAGTCCCAGAGCCTAGAAGAGGTGTATGGACAGTATTGAGCTGTGAAGCAAGTGAGGATACTGTTTGTGAAAAAGAGATAGTGTTCTCAGACCCAAGAATCTTTTCAAAGGGGCAGCGCAGAAACCCTCTCTCACAACCACGCACCCGGGGCTCTGGAGAATGGGGACAGAGGAGAGGAACAGAGCAGCGGGAACAGAGAGTGGACTGAAGGCACGAGGACACTCTGAGGGACAGCCACCCTGAACCCTAGGCTAAGTCATTTCCCTAATCAAAAACGAATATTTCCCCTGGAACTAGCAATACCAGCAAAGGGAGACAGGACACTAGCCAAACAAGCTCTCCCACGGCAATTAGAGCAGAGCTGCTTAGAGGTAGGGAGCTCCCTGGCCTACAGTGTAAAGACTTAGGGCACTTCTATCTCCCTAAGGGTTGCTGAAGGGTGTGGTTGCGGCAGGACGCTGAAACGCGGTCCTGTCGGCGTGGGCAGAGGCACAACCAGTGTGAGCTCGGTCTAGCCCAGCAGGGGAAGAGGGGATGCGCGAAAGTGGTCCGGCAGCTGCGGGCCTGCCTGTGACCCCACTTGTGGGGAAAAATATGGGCAGAGATCTGCTCTGCGACCCTGCGCAAGCCGGCCCTGACCACGGGGACGGGGCTAGGACCAGACAAGGGTGAGGGGCTCGCAGCTGAGCTCACGCTGCCAACCCCCACTGGACAGAGAAACCGCGGTTTGCCATTCTTTGTGCTCAAGTGGGCTCCTAACGCGGAGAAGGGGTAGACCCCGAGACGAGCAAAAGTTCGCGGCTGAGCTCACGCTACTAGCCCCGCCCAGACAGAGACACCGCGGTCTGCCATTCTTTGTGCTCAAGCGGGCTCCTAACACGGAGCAGGGGTAGACCCCCAGACGAGTGGAATTTCGCGGATTAGCTCACGCTACTAGCCCCGCCCGGCCAGAGAAACCCCGGTGGTTTGACATTCTATGTGCGCGTGAGCTGGCTTTCGTGGATGAGCTCACGCTACTAGCCTAGCCCGGCCAGAAAAACCCCGGAGGCTTGCCATCCTATGTGTGCAAGCTGGCTCTGAACGTGGGGGCGTGGTAGAGTCCGGATCTATCGGAAGCTAGCAGCTGAGCTCATGCCAGCAAACACACATGGCCCAATAAACTGCGGTTTGCGACCCCGTGCAGGAGGGCCCTGGCCTCGAGGTTGGGGGTAAATTCTGGACGGGCAAAGGCTCACAGCTGAGAGCACGTCAAAGGCCCTGCCCAACTGGCAAAACTGTGGCGAGCAGGCACTGACTGCGGGGGCTAAGCATAAGCCTTCCGGAAAAAGCTGGGTCCGCAGCTGAGCAAAGGTGCTCACCTCTGCCGTTGGTTCTAAGGCTCTAAGGCTTGTGGCTTGAGTGACAGCCCCTCCCGCGGAGGAGAGGCAGAAATCACAGCAACAGCCGCAGTAGGCTGTCGCTGGCAACGCCCATACCCAACCACCATAGGCAGCGGCAAAGGGGTGACAGGCCTGCACACAGACCACACCTAGAGAACACAAAGGCAACACCTACTATACTCCAATAGCCACAACTTGCTTATACACATATAAAATGGGCAGGCAGAGGAATGCAAACCAAATGAATCAAGAGAAATCCCCAGAGAAGGACCTGAATGAACCAGATATAACCAAACTACCAGAAGCAGAATTTAGAAAAATGATAGCTAGGATGTTCAAACAAATTAGAGCAACAATGGATAGTCACTATGAACACCTAAATAAAGAGATAACAAGTATAAAAAATGAAATTGAAATAATAAAAAAGAATTAGACAGAAATGACAAATACAGTATCATAACTGAAGACCACAATGGAGGGAATTAAAAGCAGGATGAATCACGCTGAGGATCAAATCAGCGAGTTAGAGGACACAATAAACAAAGTTACAGAAGCAGAGAAGAAAAAGGAAAAGAGACTCAAAAAATGTGAGGAAACTCTAAAGGAGTTCTGTGACAACATGAAGAGAAACAACATTTGCATCATAGGGGTGCCTGAAGAAGAGGAAAGAGGACAGGAAATGGAAACTTTGTTCAATCAAATCATAGCAGGAAACTTCCCTAAATTAAGGCTGGGAAACATTCCACACATTCAAGAAACACACAGAACTCCATTAAAGAAAAATCCAAAAAAAATCTACACCAAGACACATCATAGTTAAAATATCAAAACTAATGGATAAAGAAAACATCTTAAGCTTCTAAAGAAAAAAGGCTATCACCTACAAAGGAGCCCCCATAAGGATGACATCGGACTTCTCAACAGAAACACTTGAGGCCAGAAGGGAATGGCAAGATATAATCAAAGTAATGCAGAACAAGAACCTACAAACAAGACTACTCTATCCAGCAAGGATAACGTTTAAAATCGAAGGAGAAATAAAGAACTTTCCACACAAAGAAAGCCTCAAGGAATTCATTAAAACCAAACCAATTCTGCAAGAGATACTAAGGGGCCTGTTGTGAACAGTTTAAAGGGAGAAAATAATTTAGCAAAAGAAGAATATAGCTTTAAAGAATAAATTGGCAATAAACAACTACATATCACTAATAACCTTAAATGGGAATAGATTAAATGATCCAATCAAAACACACAGGGTAGCTTCGTGGATAAAGAAACAGAACCCATACATATGCTGTCTACAAGAGACCCACCTTATAACAAAAGATGAACATAGACTGAAGGTAAAAGGATGGAAAAAAATATTTCATGCAAATGAAATGAAAAAAAAAGCTAGGGTAGCAGTACTTATAGCTGACAAAATGGACTTTAAAACAAAGGATATAGTAAGAGATAAAGAAGAACACTACATAATGATAAAGGGAACAATTCAACAGGAAGATATAACTATTATAAATATCTATGCACCAAATATAGGAGCCCCGACAAATATAAATCAGACTTTGATGGACATAAAGGGGGAGATTAATAGCAATACTATCATAGTAGGGGATTTCAATACTTCACTAAAAAACACTGGATAGATCCACAAGAAAGAAAATTAATAAAGAAACAACAAACTTAAAGGATACACTAGATCAACTTGATTTAATAGATATCTTCAGAACTTTTCACCCTAAAGCAGTAGAATATACATTCTTCTCAAGCGCTCATGGTACTTTTTCTAGTATAGACCACATGTTAGGACACAATAATGGTCTCAATAAATTTAAAAAGATTGAAATCATATCAAGCATTGTCTCTGATCACAATGCCAAAAACTAGAAATTAACCACAAAAAAAAAACTGAAAAATACTCAAACACTTGGAAACTAAATAGCATGATATTAAATAATGAATGGATTAACAATGAGACCAAAGAAAAAATTAAAAAGTTTCTAGAAACAAATGATAATGAGCATACATCAACTCAAAATTTATGGGACACAGCAAAAGCAGTACTGAGAGGGAAGTTCATTGCACTACAGGCATATCATAAGAAGCTAGAAAAAGTTCAAATAAGCAACCTGACCTTGCAGCTAAAAGAACTAGAAAAACAACAACAAATAAAACCCAGGACAAGTAGAAGGAAGGAAATAATAAAGATCAGAGCAGAAATAAATGACATAGAGGCTAAGGAAACAATACAGAGGATCAATGAAACCAGAAGCTGGTTCTTTGATAAGGTAAACAGGATTGATGAACCTTTAAATAGACTCACCAAGAAAAAAAGTGAGAGGTCTCAAATAAATAAAATTTAAAAAGATAGTGGAGAAATAACAACTGACACAACAGAACTACAAAGCATTGTAAGAAAATACTATGAAAAACTCTATACCAAAAATTAGACAACCTAGGTGAAATGGACAAATTTCTTGAATCATATAACCTTCCAAAAATCAATCTGGAAGAATCAGAACACCTAAACAGACCAATTACAACAAATGAGATCAAAACAGTTATCAAAAAACTCCCAAAAAAGAAAAGAACTGGGCCTGATGGCTTCACAAGTGAATTCTATCAAAAATTCAAAGAAGAACTAACTCCTATCCTCCTCAAGCTATTTCAAAAAATTCAAGAGGAAGGAAGACTTTCAAATTTCTTTTATGAGGCGAGCATAATTCTGATCTTAAAACAGGGCAAAGACAACACAAAGAAAGAAAATTATAGGCCTATATCCCTGATGAATTTAGACGCTAAAATTCTCAAAAAAATAATAGCCAACCGGATTCAGCAATATATGAAAAAAATCATACACCATGATTAAGTGGGATTTATTTTTGAGAGGCAAGGCTGGTTCAATATTCGCAAATCAATCAATGTGATTCATCACATAAACAAAAGGAAGGACAAATATCACATGATAATTTCAATAGATGTAGAAAAGGCATTTGATAAAATCCAGCACCCATTCATGATCAAAACTCTCAGTAAAATGGGAATACAAGGAACATTCCTTAACATGATAAAAGCCATCTACGACAAACCCACAGCAAACATCATACTAAATGGACAAAATTAAAAGCAACCCCCTTAAGATCAGTAACCAGGCAGGGATGCCCCCTTTCACCACTCTTATTCAACGTAGTTCTCGAAGTCCTAGGTATAGCAATCAGACAAGAAGAAGAAATAAAAGGCATCCAAGTTGGAAAAGAAGAAGTAAAACTGTCACTATTTGCAGATGATATGATATTGTATATAGAAAACCCTAAAGTCTCAGTCAAAAAACTACTGGACCTTATAAATGAATTCAGCAAGGTGGCAGGATACAAAATTAATACTCAGAAATCAGAGGCATTTCTATACACAAACAATGAACTATTAGGAAAAGAAATTAAGGAAACAATCCCCTTCACCATTGCAGCCAATAAAATAAAATACCTAGGAGTAAATTTAACCAAGGAGGTTAAGGACTTGTTCTCAGAAAATTAGAAAACATGGATAAAAGAAATCAAGGAAGATACAAACAAGTGGAAGCATATACCGTGCTCATGGCTAGGAAGAATAGACATCATTAAAATGTCTATATTACCCAAAGCAATTTATAAATTCAATGCAATACCAATTAAAATACCAATGACATACTTCAAAGATATAGAACACATATTCCAAAAATTTATATGAAACCAAAAAAGAACACAAATTTCCTCAGCATTCTTAAAAAGAAAAAATAAAGCAGGAGGTATCACTCTTCCAGATATCAAGGTCTACTACAAGGACATTATACTCAAGACAGCTTGGTACTGGCATAAGAACAGACACATTGATCAATGGAACAGAGCAGAGAACCCAGAAATAAACCCACACCTTTATGGACAACTGATATTTGACAAAGGAGGAAAGAACGTAGAATGGAGTAAAGACAGCCTCTTTAACAAATGGTGCTGGGAAAATTGGACATCTACCTGCAAAAAAATCAAACTAGACCATCAACTTACACCATTCACACACAAAAAAACTTTTAAATGGATAAAAGACTTAAACATAAGCCGTGAAACCATAAGCATCTTAGAAGAAAATTAGGTAGCAAGCTTTCCGACATCTGTAGCAGCAATATATTTGCCGATTTATCTCCACGGGCAAATGAAATAAAAGGCAAAATAAACAAATGGGACTAAATCAAACTAAAAAGTTTTTGCACAGCTAAAGACAATAAGAACAGAATAAAACGACAAACCACACAATGGAAGAACATATTCGACAGCATGTCGGATAAGGGGTTAATAACCAAAATTTATAAAGAACTTATAAAACTCCACACCAGGAAGACAAACAATCCAATCAAAAAATGGGCTAAAGAAATAAATAGAGCCTAACCTGTGGTGGCGCAGTAGATAAAACATCGACCTGGGAACACTGAATTCGCCATTTCAAAGCCCTGCACTATTCTGGTCAAGGCACATATGGGAGTTGATGCTTCTAGCTCTTCCCCCCTTTCTCTCTCTCTCTCTCTCTCTCTCTCTCTCTCACACACACACACACACATACTCTGTGTCTCCTCTCTAAAATAAATAAATAAAAATAAATTTTAAAAAAATGAATAGAAATTTTTTCAAAGAAGAAATACAGATGGCCAAAAGACATGAAAAAATGCTCAACATCACTAATCATTAGAGAAATACAAATTAATACCACAATGAGTATCACCTCACACCAGTCAGAATGGCACTCATCAGCAAAACAACACGGAATAAGTGCTGGCGAGGATGTGGAGAAAAGGGAACCCTTCTGCACTGCTTGTGGGAATGCAGACTGGTGCAGCCATTGTGGAAAACAGTTTGGAGATTCCTCAAAAAATTAAAAGTCGAACTGCCTTTTGACCCGGCTATCTCACTTTTAGGAATATACCCTAAGATCACCATAACACTGTTCGAAAAGAATAAATACGCCCCCATGTTTGTGGCAGCATTGTTCACAATAGAGAATATAGGAAACAGCCCAAGAGTCCATCAGAAGACGAGTGGATTAAAAAGCTATGGTACATATATACTATGGAATACTACTCAGTCATAAGAAATGATGACATCGGATTATTTACAACAAAATGGTTGTACCTTGGTAACATTATACGGAGTGTAATAAGTAAATCAGAAAAAAATAACTCAGAACAGCATGATTTCATACATAGGTGGGACAAAAAAGTGAGACTATGAGACATGGACAAGAGTGTAGTGGTTACGGGGTGGGGGGAGAGAGGTGAGGGTGGGATAGGGAGAAGGGGAGGGGCACAGGAAAACCAGATAGAAGGTGACAGAGGACAATTTGACTTTTGGTGATGGGTATGCAACACAATTGAATGATAAGATAATCTGGAGATGTTTTCATTGTACATATGTACCCTGATTTATTGGTGTCACCTCATTAAAGTTAATTTAAAAAAAGTAATAGGTATCTCAGAATGAGAAGAGAGAGAAAAAAGAATGGAGAAAATATTCAAACAAATAATCGATAATTTCCCAAGCCTGTGGAAAGAATTATAGCCTCAAATACAAGGAGCAAACAGAACACTGGGTTACCTTAACCCAAAGAGACCTATTCCAAGACATATCATGATAAAATTATTACAAATCAATGACAAAAAAAATTCTCAAGGAAGCCAGGGAAAAGAAGACTACAATATATAAAGGAAAGCCCATTTGGTAGGTTATCATCATATTTCTCTTCAGAAACAATACAAGCCAGAAGACAGTGGACCGTGATATTTAAAGTACTGAAAGTGAGGAACTTTCAGCCAGAAATACTATTTAATCAAAGCTTTCCTTCAAATGTGAAGGGGAAATAAAAACATTCACAGATATAGAGAAGATGAGGAAATTTATGACCAGAAAACATCCACTTCAGGAAATACTAAAGGGGGTTATCTGACCAGATATAAAGAACAAAACAAAACAAAACCACTAGTAAAACCTCCAACAAGAGCAAAATAAAGACAAGAATAATCTGTGACTACAAAAACAAAAAAGTGGAGAAACAAAAATTAGCAGTAACAAAGGAGGATGGAATGTAGAAGCACTTTTGAGATAATGAACTACAGTAAATATTATATATATTCTTTTCATTACCTAATGGTAACCACCCTGAAAATACCACTGCTGAAACCATGGCTTAAAAAAAAAGAAGAAATGGAGGAAAGAAGTATGGAATACAACCAAGCAAAAACAAATGACAGAAAAACAAGAAAACCCAAACCAGAAACCTAGCTTTTTAAAAGCATCATATAAAATGGCAATAGAAAACCCTCAAGTGTCAATAATTAAATTAAATGTAAATGAATTAAACTTACCAATAAAAAGACAGAGTAGCAGAGTGGATCATAAAAAGAAAATTCAACTGTATGCTGCCTTCAAGGAACACATCTAAGCTACAAGAATAAAAACAGTCTCAAAGTGAAAGGCTGGAAGATGATTCTGCAAGCAAATAATATCCAAAGAAAAGCAGGCATGGCCATACTCATATCTAATAATGCTGACTACAAGACAACAAAGGTAATCAAAGACGAAGATGGTCATTCATAATGATAAAAGGAATATTAAATCAAGGGAATATAACACTTTTTAATATATATGCACCAAAGAAAGGAGCACCAAAGTATATAAGACATCTAGTAACTGACCTAAAAATAAAAACAGGCAAAAATACAATCATACTTGGAGACCTCAATATACTGCTGATGGCTTTAAATTGTTCATTCAAAGAGAATCAATAAAAAAATATTGGCCTTAAATGAAACACTAGAACAATTGGATATGATAGACATCTATAGGGCATTTCATCCCAAAGCATCATAGTATACATTTTTCTTCAGTGTACATGGAACATTCTCAAGAATTGATCATATGTTGGCCACAAAACTAACATTAACAAATTCAGAAAGATTGACATTATACCAAGCATATTCTCTGACCATAAAGCTTTGAAAATAGAAGTCAACTGCAAAAAAAAAGTAAACCCACAAAAATGTGGAAATTAAACAACATACTTCTGAAAAACGACTGGGTTAAAGAAGAAATAAAGGCAAAGATCAAAATATATACAGACAAGTGAAAATGACAGCACAGCATATCAAAATTTTGGGGATGCAGCAAAAGTAGTAATAAGAGGGAAGTTCATATTACAGGCTTACATGAACAAACAAGAGAAAGTCCAGTGAACAACTTAAGATTACATCTTAAGGAACTAGAAAAAGAACAAAGGCAACCCAAAACCAGCAGAAGAAAGGAAATAATAAAAATTAGAGCAGAAATAAATGAAATATAGAAAAACTATAGAAAGAATCAGTAAAACAAGGAGCTGGTTCTTTGAAAAGATCAACAAAATTTATAAACCCTTGGCAAGACTCACTAAGGAAAAAAGAGAAATAATTAACATATATAAACAAAATCCAAAATGAAAGAGGAGAAATTACCACAGATATCATAGATATACAAAGGATTTTTGTAGAATATTCTGAAAAGCTATATGTCACCAAATTTAACAATCTAGAAAAAATGGACAAATCCCTACAACAATATAATCTTCTTAGACTGAATCATGAATAAATACAAATCCTAAACAGACCCATAAACAGGGAATAAATAAAAACAACTATCAAAAACTTCCAAAAAATAAAAGTCCAGGGCCAGATAGCTATACTAGTGAATTCTATCAAACATTAAAAGATTTGGTTCTTATCCTATTTAAAGTCTTCCAAAAAATTGACGAAAAAGCAATACTTCCAAACACATTTTATGTGACCAACATAACCCTCATACAAAACCTGGAAAGGACAACATAAAAGTAAAAACAACTACAGACCAATATTTTTAATGAATACAGATGCTAAAATTCTTAACAGAATACTAGCAAACTGAATAAAACAGCACATTAAAAAAATAATTCACCATGATCAAGTGGGATTCATCCAAGAATCACAAGGATGGTTCAATATAGGTAGAAAAATTAACTTAATACACCATATCAACAAAACAAAGAACAAAAGCTATATGATCCTATCAATAGATGTAGAAAAAACATTCGATAAAATACATCATTTTATATTTAAAACACTCAAGAAAATGGGCATAGGAGGAAAATATCTCAACATAATAAAGGCCATTTATGACAAACTATCAGCTAATATTATATTAAATGGCAAAAAACTGAAAACTTTTCCTCTAAAATCAGTAGCAAGACAAGGTTGCGCACTCTTTCCACTCTTATTCAACAAAGTATTGGAAGTCTTAGCCAGAGCAATCAGACAAGAGAAAGAAATAAAAGGTATTTGTATTGGGCAAGAAGAAGTAAAACTTTCTCTTTTGCAGATGATATAATTCTGTATCTAGAAAATCCCAAAAAGTCCACAGAGAGACTATTAGAAACAATAAACCAATACAGTAAGGACAGGATACAAAATTAACATACAGAGGTCTATTGCCTTCTTGTATGCCAACAATAAAACTTCAGAAAACAAACTCAAAAAAATAATCTCTTTTATGGTTTCAACAACAACGACAACCAAACAGTAAGAAATAAACATAACAAAGAATGTAAAAGACCTATATAATAAAAACTACAAAGCATTGTTAAAGAAAATTGAAAAAGACACAATGAAATGGAAAAATATTTTGTGTTTTTGGATAGGATGAATAAATATAGTTAAAATGACCATATTACCCAAAGCAATATACAAATTTAAGGCAATTTCCATCAAAATTCCAATGTCATTTTTTCAAAGAAATGGAACAACAACAACAAAAACCAAATAGCCAAAGTAATCTGTAGGGAAAAGAAATGAAGCTGGGGGCATTAAAATACCTGACTTCAAATTATACTACAGAACCACAATTATCAAAACAGCATGGTATTGGCAGAAAAGTAGACACTCAGACCAATGGAACAGAATAGAAAGCCCAGAAATAAAAACACATATATATGGTCAAATCATCTTTGATAAAGGAGACAAAAATACATAATGGAGAAAAGAAAGCCTCTTCAATAATTGGTGCTGGGAAAATGGAAAGCCACGTGCAAAAGAATGAAACTCGACTACAGTTTGTCTCCTTGTCTCCTTGTTCAAAAAAGTAATTCAAAATGGATCAAACCTAAATATAAAATCTGAAACAATAAAATACATAGAAAAAAACATAGGTACTAAACTCAAGAACCTTGGCCATTAAGAACATTTTATGAATTTGACATTAATGGCAAGGGAAGTAAAGGCAAAGATAAATGAATGGAACTACATCAGACTAAGAAGATTTTGTATAGTAAAAGAAACTGAAAACAAAATAGTCAGCCAGATAAATGGGAGATGATATTTTGAACAACAGCTCAGATAAGGGGCTAATATCCAAAATATACAAAGAACTCACAAAACTCAACAACAAACAAGCAAACAATCCAGTAAAGAAATGGGAAGAGGACATGAATAAACACTTCTCCCAGGAAGAAATACAAATGGCTAATAGATACATGAAAAGATGCTCATCTTCACTAGCTATTAGAGAAATGCAAATCAAAACTACAATGAGATACCACCTTGCAACTGTTAGATTAGCTATTATCAACAAGACAGGTAACAATAGGTGTTGGAGAGGCTGTGGAGAGAAAGGAACCCTCATCAACTGTTGGTGGAAATGTGAAATAGTACAATTATTATGGAAGAAAGTATGGTGGTTCCTCAAAAAATTAAGAATAGAACTACCATATGACCCAGCAATCTCTCTACTGTGTATGTACCCCAAAACTCAAAATCATTGGTATGTAAAGACACATGTAGCCCATATTCATCACAGCATAGTTCACAGTGGCCAAGACATGGAAACAAGCAAAAGCCCTTCAGTAGAAGATTGGATAAAGAAGATGTGGTACATATATACTATAGAATACTACTCAGCCATAAGAAATGATGACATAGGAACATTTACGACAATGTGGATGTATCTTGATAACAGCATAATGAGTGAAATAAGTAAATCAGAAAAAACTAAAAACTATATGATTCCATACATAGGTGGGACACAAAATTAAGACTCATGGACATAGATAAGAGTGCAGTGGTTATTAGAGGGAGGGGAAGGGAGGAGAGGAAGGGGGTGGGGCATAAAAAAGCCAAATGAAGGGTGAAGGAGGACAATTTGACTTTGGGTGATGGGTACACAACATAATTAAATGTCAGAATGATCTGGAGATGTTTTCTCTAAATCTATGTCCTCTAGTTGTCCAATGTCATCCTGTTAAAATTATTGTCTAAATAAAACATTAAAAAAATAGGGCCAGTTGTACCAGTAAGACAAGAGTGTAGAATTTAACATATTAAAGATGACTGCAAAACCTGAACTGTAATTGACAAATTATTGAAAATGCATTGTGTACAATTCTGAGAGTTAAAAACCTTAGTGGCGTCCCACACACAAGGACATCGAAATATTGTGAGATATACTACCAGGAGCTCAATTAGATTCCCAAATTAAAATCAGGGAAAAAGATTTCCTGTTGTTTCTGGCAGGGGAAGAGAAAAAGAAATCATTTTGAATAATGCCAGAGCAGTCTCTTCTTCTTAACAAGTTCTGCCCTCAGGAGAAACTTTTTAACCAGTACCTGCTGGACGAGTTTTAGAACTAACTGACCTGACAAAAGAGAAATATGCAACTCCAGTGAGCTTTAATTATCATGTCTGTCTCAAAGGGTAAGAAAAAGCCTGAGAAACTTTTATGAAATTTACAGTCTAGAAACACAGGCTTACTAAGAAACTAAGACCTAATTAAAAGACTACAGAATACTGTTCCTTTACAACTCACCATCACATTACTATAGAATTATCTATTACCTAGTACATCATATTTGACTCACAAGAAAAAAATTACAAACCATGCCAAAAGGCAAAAATTTATTTGAAGATACAAAGCAAACATCAGAACCAGACATAGCAGAGATGTTGGAATTAGTAGAACAATAACTTAAAATAACCATGATTAATACACTAAGGACTCTCATGGATAAAATAACAGCAGGCAAGAACATATAGACAATGTAAGCAGAGATGGAAATCCAAAGACAGAACCAACTATAAAGCTAGAGGCATAAAAACAAACAAACAAACAAACAAAAACCAAAATAAAACATGATAACAGAAATGAGAATGCCTTTGGAAGAGTATTTGAGGTGGAGGATAGAAAACGGAATCCTGGAAAACTGAAAATAAGAGATCAGATAATCAAAGTACTGTGTGACAACCGCAAAAGGTATAATGTGAACTAGAAGAGAAAAAGGAACAGGAGAAATATTTGAAAGAATAGGGACTGAGAATTTCCCTATATTAAGGTCTGAACCCAAACCACAAATCCAGGAAGCTTAGAGAATATCAAGCAGGATAAATGCAAAAAAGCAAACAAACAAACAGAAAACAAAAATAAAAACCCAATCTTACACCCAGATATACAATTTTCAGAGAACAACATCAACAAAACATCAAAAGCAGACCAAAAATTCTGAAAGAGGAAAAAGCACCTCAATTATAAAGACACAAAGATAAGAATAACTTCAGAGTTATTATCCTCAGAATGCATCCAAAGAAAAAGGGAGTGGAGTAACATATTTACTGTTGAAAAGAAAAAATAAAACACCCTTGAGTTACTGTGCTAAATTATCTTTCAAAAGTAAAAATGGGAGTAAAAAGCTTTCTAAGATAAACAAACATTAAAGAAAATTGTCATCAGTTGACCTGTAATGCATAAAATGTTAAGGGAAGTTTTTTAGAGGAAAGGAAAATAATATAGGTCAAAAGCTGGGATCTAAATAAAGAAAATATGACCACCAAATAAAATATATGTGAGAAAAATTAAAAAGTTTTTTGTCTAACAGTGTACTTTGTCTAAGATAGTAATAAAGGTAATTTATTCTATTATATATGTGATATATGTAGCTTTTTAGGTATCTTCATATACTTACATATGCTTATACTTAAGTGAAATGACAGCATTGATATAAGGGGCAAAAGGGAGGAATTAAGATTATTTTGCTATTATAAGACACTAGAACTACCTTTGAAGTGATAAAATGTTTGAAAATAGATGTGAATTAGCAATAAATGTATATTTCATACTCTAGGCAATAATTGAAAAAAAAGTAAAAAACAATTAACAAGTACAACTAATATGCTAAAGGGAGAAATGAATTCATATAGATTTCTCAAATAAAAAGGATGAAAGACAAAAATAAACTCAAAAAACAAAGGAAAATACAGAATACAGTAATAAACATTGACATAGGTCTAGATCTATCAATAATCACTTTAAATGTTGGGCAAACAAATGTGTTTAGGCTTACTTGCTTGAACTTTCCCTGATTGGTACATGAGCACAGGGCAGCACCTTGTGTGTATAGTCTATGTAAGGCTGCAGGTGCTTGTCCTCAGGGTGGCAGATTGTAGATTGAAGATTGCCTACCACCATTGGAAGGGGCCATTTTTTTTATTGTTTGCCAGAGAAGGGGTTTTCTCACCCCAGTGTTTTTGCTCATCAGCCCTGTGAGAGAGAAGCAATTTGCTCTGCCTGCTTGCTAGTCCACTGTTGCAAGACTATAATAAATGGAATGTCCCACCATCCTCTGACTCCATAGTTCCCCTACCATCTGCCCAAATTCAGTGTGTACCTGCATGGCCACAAACCCAGACTTACATCTGGTGCAGTCAGCAGGATTCAGATCAGATTGGTATGGAGCCACCAATACCCTAGAAGGATGGAATAGAGGAGTGGTCATTGCTATCCAGTGTATGCTTCCCCATGTCTCTCCTTTTGGGGTCCATGGGCTGGGTGTTTATTACAACTCTGTGAGAGGAAACCAAGAGCTCTGTGCAAGAAGCTGCTTGAGGTTAAAAGGTCCGGGGTGAGCTGCATACCTAGCAGCAACAATGGCATGAACATGAACAATCACTGGAGAAAGAGCTGAAGGTCCAAGAACTGCAGGTCATGCTACAAGCTGAGAACAAAAGATGGCTTGAACTGGAGTGAGCACTGAAGAAGAAGACCGACCACTCTCAAAAGCTGCAGTGTGAGATGCAGGCTGGACACCAATGGCTCCTGGAACTGAAATGATTTCTGGAGGAGTTACAGGTTTGTAAACTCCAGTTTTCCCTGGAGGCAGAATGTTGGCACTGAGAGTTGATGGAGAAACAACTGCAGATTCAAGAGCTGGAATCTCAGTTTCAGACCAAGAGCTACCAGCCACAGAGCCAAAACAAGCACTGAAGCTGGAGCTGTATTTGAGCCAGCAGAGTGGCTCTGAGTCAGCAAGAGCAGACATTTTCTACTCTTCTGAAGAAGAGGTGAAGGCTGAAGCTGCCACCTGCAGTCTCAGAGCCTGGCCAGTGGTCACCCAGAAGGTAAAAACTCAGCGACCAAGACTCCCTCAGGGGCAGGCAAAACCCCCTCCACTCAATGGTCTGTCACTACACCCAGGCAGAGCTGATAGAATTGGGGGCAAAATTCAGGCATAAATAAACTGAACCCTGGCAACCTGGTTGCTGCAGTTATGGGACATTGGTGTGGATAGCATCATGGTCTCCAGAACAGAGATGGAGATATCGGCCACCATTATCATGCACTCCTCCTTAAGTCATATCTTCAGAACTGCCATTGCAACCCAGGAAACCATACCCTATTAGAATGGGTAATGGCCATCATTCATACAATTTGGCAGAATGCCAGAAGCAGTGAGTAGGTGGCATTGCTACAGTAAGCTAGTAAAGGTCCTTTGGAAACTAGGTATAAAGAATGCTGCTTTCAATCTGAGGTTCCATGGGTCATATGAGGAAGTGTTTACAACCAGGATGAGGAATCTTATTCTCTGCAAGGCCTATCAGCCCTGTTTTGGTCTCTAGCGGCTATCTTGCCTCCATGTGGGGCAGCCCATCAACATGGTTATGCAGATGGCAGCAGATATGGGGGAGTAGGAGGCAGCATAGGGCCATAGAGCAATGAGGGCTGCTGCCCATCCTGTCTCCCTGTCCTAACTAACAAGGGTAATAGGCTTGTAAAGGTTATCCAAACATAGATGTGGGTAGATTTGATTGTAGCTGGGGTGGGTAGGAAAAATTGGATGGCAGGTATAATAAAGTCCTTTTATAACTTTGGTGACAGCTTGAGCCAGAACAGAATTTCCAGCCACTGATGAAGCGAACAGCACTGGATACTGCCAAGAAAATGGTGGCATTTAGGTTGCATGGTTGCAAGATTACTTGTTGGAGACAGTGGTGGTAGAGGATTATCCCCAAGACCCATTGAATAGAAAAAAGGCTGAGGAACCTGCCTAACTGAAATGGGTGAGGAGGCCTGAGGTCTCACGTGAAATTGACAATCCTTTGATCACCTTCTAATGAGTAGCAGGTGTTGGCATTAGAAGATGATGGGTGCTTTTTCATTTTTTATTTTTTTCAGTGAGAGCAGAAACAGATAGCTATCAAGGTAGCACAGGCCTTGAATGTGTTTGACCCTGCCAGGCCCTGTAAGCCTGCTGAGGGGGTTGAATGGGGCTTGTGGCAATGAACAGAGTGCTTATGGTAAGGCACTAAGGTTCATTAATAAAGAGTTATTTGCCTAGTTGCCTGTAATGGACTTTTACCTTGGTGATTTGAACAGATCATTGTGTGTTCTTTTGTGGACTGATCATTAAGCAGTGTAATGAACTCTTGGACTACAACCAGGAGGTGACACTGGCTTCCTTGTTGTATGGACATGCCACTTTTGGACAGTATGAGAGACCCTTGTGTGGGGGGAGGGCAGCTCTGATGGAGGCCCTCCTCCACCAGAAAGCTGCTCTTATGCAGTTGCAGAGAAGTACTTAGAACACTTTATGGTTTCCATGACACAACCCTGGACTATACAGGCCCTCTCACCTACCCTGGGGTAGGGGGTTAGAGATGGGCCTCCAGTTAGTGCCTTAGTCAGAGTGCTCAGGAAGACATTGTGAAGGCACCTTTGTAATTATTGTAAATGTATAACTTGTGCTGTTGCTGTAGTCTGTTTGTTTATGTAGTGTACCTCACTCCTTGCACAGGGACCATTGCTAAAGATACCTGTCACATAGATTGTAAAGCAAGCAACCTACATGGTGTGGAATATTGGGCAAACAAATATATTAAGATTGTTCACTTGTACTTTGCCTGATTGGTGCATGAACATGGAAGCAGCACCTTGTGTGTATAGTCTATGTAAGGCTGCAGGTGCTTGCCCTCAGGGTGGCACATTACAGATTGTGGATTCCCTACTGCCATTGGAGTGACCATATTTTTGCTATTGTTTTCTAGAGAAGGTGTTTCCCCTGCCCCTGGCCTGTTTGCTCATCAGCCCTGAGAGAGAGAAGTAGTTTTTCCCGCCTGCTTGCTTGTCTGCCATTGCAAGACTCTAATAAATAAAATAGCCCATCATTCTCCAGCTCCAGTTTCTTTACTGTCTCCCCAAATTCAGTGTGCATCTGCATGACCACAACCATTGTCTTTACAAATATCAAATGGTCTAAATATATCAACTAAAGATAGGGACTGTCAAAAGATCAAAAACAAGACCCAACTAAATGTTTTATATAAGAAACTTTAAATATAAAAACACACTTGGCCCTTGATAACATTATACGGAGTGAAATAAGTAAATCAGAAAAAAAAACTGAGAACAGCATGATTTCATACATAGGTGGGACATAAAAGTGAGACTATGAGACATGGACAAGAGTGTGGTGGTTATGGAGTGGGGGGAGGGAGGGAAGAGTGGGATAGGGAGGAGGGGAGGGACACAGGGAAAACCAGATTGAAGGTGACAGAGGACAATTTGACTTTGGGTGATGGGTATGCAACATAATTGAATGATAAGATAACCTGGAGATGTTTTCATTGTACATATATACCCTGATTTATTGGTGTCACCCCATTAAAATTAATAAAAAAAAAAACAAAAAAAACCCCACACTTGGATTAAAAGTATATAGATTGATAAAAATTACCATGCTGCAATTAATGAAAAGAAAGCTAGTATAGCTATTTTAGTTCTTGACTAATTAGCTAGAAGCAGACTTCACAGCCAGAAAAGTCATCAAAAATAAAAAAAGGACATTACATACTAATAAAAAGTCAATTTTCCAGAAAGACAAAACAGCACTTATTATGCATGTGTCGCGAACCAACGCAACTAGTAATTCCAGGTGCTGAGTGAGAATGACGTGGAATTAAAAAAATACCCTTACAAATTAGAATCTAAATTTATCAGGGATATTGGCCTAACATTTTCTTTCTTTGTGTTGTCTTTGCCTGGCTTTGGAATCAGAATTATGCTCGACTCATAAAAGGAGATTAGAAGTCTTCCTTCCTCTTGAATTTTTTGAAATAGCTTGAGGAGGACAGGTGTTAATTCTTCTTTGAATTTTTGGTAGAATTCACTTGTGAAGCCATGAGGCCCAGGACTTTTCTTTGTTGGGAGATTTTTGATAACTGTTTTGATTTCATTTGTTGTAATTGGCCTGTTTAGGTTTTCTGATTCTTCCGGATTGATTTTTGGAAGATTATATGTTTTATGGAATTTGGCCATTTCATATAGGTTGTTTAGTTTTCTGTCATAGAGTTTTTCATAGTATTTTCTTACAATATTTTGTGTTTCTGTTGTGTCAGTTGTTATTTCTCCACTCTCGTTTCTAATTTTATTTATTTGAGTCCTCTCTCTTTTTTTCTTGGTGAGTCTAGTTAAACGTTCATCGAACTTGTTTACCTTTTCAAATAACCAGCCCTAAAATCATCAACAAAATATTATCCAACCAAATCCAACAATATGATAAAAATTACACACCATGATCAACTGGGATTTATTCTCAGGAGGCAAGGCTGGTTCAATATTTGCAAATCAATCAATGTGACTCATCACATAAACTAAAGGAAGGACAAAAATCACATGATGACTTCAATAGATGCAGAAAATGCATCTGATAAAATCCAGCACCAATTCATGCTTAAAACTCTCAGCAAAGTGAAAATACAGGGAACATACCTTAACATGATAAAGGCCATCTATGACAAACCCACAGCCAACATCATACTCAATGGACAAAAATTAAAGGCAATACCCTTAAGATCAGATCCAGGCAGGGAAGCTGCCTTTCACCACTCTTATTCAACATAATTATGGAAATCCTAGCCACAGCAATAAGACAAGAAGAAGAAATAAAAGGCATCCAAATTAGAAAAGAAGAAGTAAAATTATCATTATTAGTAGATGATATGATATTGTATATAGAAAACCCTAAAGTCTCAGTCAAAAAACTACTGAACCTGATAAATGGATTCAGCAAGGTGGCAGTATATTGAAATTAATACTCAGAAATCAGAGGCATTTTTATACACCAACAATGAAATATCAGAAAGATATATTAAAGAAACAATCCCCTTCACTATTGCAACCAAAATAATAAAGTACCTAGGAGTAAATTTAACCAAAGAGGTTAAAGACCTGTACTCAGAAAATTATAAAACATTGATAAAGGAAATCAAGAAAGATACGAACAAGTGGAAGCATATACCATGTTCATGGTTAGAAAGAATAAACATCATTAAAATGTCTATATTACCCAAAGCAATTTATAAATTCAATGCAATACCAATTAAAATACCAATGACATACTTCAAAGATATAGAACAAATATTTCAAAAAATTTATATGAAACCAAAAAAGAACACGATAGCCTCAGCAATCTTGAAAAAAAAGAATAAAGCAGGAGGTATCACACTTTCTGATATCAAGTTATACTATCAGGCCATTGTACTCAAAACAGCTTGGTACTGGCATAAGAACAGACATATAGATCAATGGAACAGAACAGAAAATCCAGAAATAAACTCACATTTTTATGGACAATTGATATTTGACAAAGGAGGTAAGAGCATACAGTGGAATAAAGACAGTCTTTTTAACATATGGTGTTGGGAAAACTAGACAGCTACCTGAAAAAAAAAATGAAACTAGACCAACAACTTACACCATGCAAAAAAATAAACTCAAAATGGATAAAGGACTTAAATGTAAGTCATGAAACCATAAGCATCCTAGAAGAAAACATAGGCAATAAACTCTCCGACATCTATCGCAGCAATATATTTGCTGATTTATCTCCACAGGCAAATGAAATAAAAGACAGGATAAACAAATGGGACTATATATATAAAAAAAGCTTTTGTACAGCTAAAGACAATATGAAAAGAATAAAAAGACAAGAAATAAACAAATATTTCTCCAAAGAGGACATACAGATGTCCAATAGGCATATGAAAAAATGCTCAAAATCACTAATCATTAGAGTAATGCAAATTAAAACCACAATGAGATACCACCTCACACTTGTCAGAATGGGGCTAATTAACAAAACAACACATTAAAAGTGCTGGCGAAGATGTGGAGAAAGGGGTTTTCTCCTGCACTGCTGGTGGGAATGCAGACTGGTGCTGCCACTGTGGAAAACAGTATGAAGAGTCCTCAAAATATTAGAAATGGAACTGCCCTTTGACCCAGCTAACCCACTAATAGGAATATATTCCAAGGGCACCATATCACCGACTGAAAAAAGGAAATGCACCCCAGGTTTATGGCACCATTGTTCACAATAGCAAATAGCTGGAAACAGCCCAAGTGTCCATCAGTAGACAAGTGGATTAAAAAGCAGTGGTACATATATATAGTAAAATACTATGGGGCCATGAAAAAGAAGGAGATATTACCTTTTACAACAATATGGATGGACCTGGAAACCATTATGTTTAGTGAAATAAGCAAGGCAAAAAAATATTATATGACCTCACTCATTTGGGGAATTCAAGGAATATTGAGAACTGAGGAAAGGAATTGAGACAGAGGAGGTATCAAAGGAACCAAAAGAAAAGAGGACAAAGGGAAAGGGGATAATAGGATGAGATAAACCTGAAGGGAAGGGGAAGAGCGCTATAGGGAGGGGGCAAGAGAGATGTGAAGGGGAATGTGGGGTTGGGGGTGCATTTGGGGTTTTCCTAAAAGCTATGTAAACACAATTAATTAAATAAAAAAATTAATACAACTGCAAGTAGAAATAGATAAATCTACTAATACAGTTGGAAGCTAAAGACCCCTCTATCATAAATAATCAGATCCAGAAAGGATAAGATCAGTAAGGACATAGTTGATCTTAATAAAATCATTGATTAACTTGATGTGCTTGTCATCTATAGACTAGTTCATCCAATATGAGCAGAATACATGATCTCAAGTTCATGTGTAACATTCACCAATACCGACCACATTTTAGGCCATATAATATAACTTTTAGAAATTTTTAAAAAATCATACAATGGCCTGACCAGGTGGTGACACAGTGGATAAAGCATCTGACTGGAACACAGAAGACCCAGCTTTGAAACCCCAAGGTCACAGGCTAGATCACTGGTTCATCTGGCTTGTGCACAGGCCTCAACAGCTTGAATGCAGAGTCGCTGGCTTGAATGTGAGATCATAAACATGACCCCATGGTTGCTAGCTTGAACCCAATGATCGCTGGCTTGAAGTCCAAGATCCCTGGCTTGAGCTGAAAGTCACTGGCTGGAGCAAGGGGTCACTCACTATGCTGTAGCCCCCCGTCAAGGCACATATGAAAAAGCAATAAATAAATAACCAAGGTGACACAATGAAGAAGTAATATTTCTCATCTTCCTTCTTGTCTGTCTGTCTCTTTCTGTCCCTCTTTCTGATTATTTCTCTGTCTCAGGTAAAAATAAATAAATGCGCGCGCGCGCGCGCACACACACACACACACACACACACACAATAGTTGCTCTTAGACCTCAGTGGAGATAAACTATATATAAAAAAATAAAGGTAACTGAAATATGCCAAAAAGAACACTTCTAAATAGTACATGGAATGAAGAAATCTCAACAGATATTTTAAAATATTTTGAGCTAAATGAAAATGAGAACAAAACTTATCAAAATTTTGGTGATGCAATAAAAACTGCTGCGAAGGAAATATGTAACACTGATGTATATATTAGAAAAGGAAAAAGATCTAAAATCAATAATCCCAGTTTCTATCATAGGAAACTATATAAAAAAAAGAGCTAATTAAACCCAAAGTAAGAAGAAGAAAAAAAAATGTAAGAATTAAAGCAAACTACGATAAAACTGAAAATATGACCTGACCTGTGGTGGCACAGTGGATAAAACTTTGACCTAAAATGATGAGGTCACTGGTTCAAAACTCTAGATTTGCCAAGTCAAGGCACATACAAGATGTAACTAGGAGTTGATGCTCTCTACTTCTTCCTCCTCTCTCTCTCCTTCCTATAAGTTAATAAATAAATAATAAAAAAAGAAAATAAGTAATCAATAGAGAAAATTAATGAAACCAAAAATTTGGTACACTGCTCACAAAAATTAGGGGATATTTCAAAATGGATACGAAGCGATAAACAAAGAAGCATTTCTTTTTTATTAAACAAGAACATCAGAAAAGCAAATGACAAGTCAAAGAAAATTGTTCAGTTATGTAAATGAAATGCAAACTCTATTATTGTTATTGAGTAACAAGTGACATACTTGTGGGGGTGAACAGAAGCATGTCAAACTGTACCAGAGTGCCACACACTGGCTGTTCAGTAGGGTATATGGTGACCCAAGATTGCCAAAACACACTGAAATGATGAGACATGAACAGGATCAGACTGTCCAGCAATTCTTGTGGGATCCTCTGCCACTCGTGCTCCAGGGCAACTTCCAGCTCAAGAAGTGTGTGGGAGACATTGTATGGTTTGCCTGACATCCCAAGCATGTTCAATGGAATTTAGGTTTGGAGACGGTGAAGGCCAGTCCATGGGTTTAATTCCTGCCTTTTGTAGCATGTTGCTGACAAGATGTGCACAGAGCGCCTTACATTATCATTTATGAAAAGAAAGTTGTTTCCAACTGCTCCAGCATAGGGGACCACTATAAGGTGCAGGACCTCATCTTGATATCTGACAGCAGTCAGCTATTCATTTCTGATGTGGAGGTCGGTGCGACCACTGATTCTGATGCCATCCCACACCGTAATTCCACTATAAAGGAGGTACCTTTCTCACATGAAACGTGAATTCTGGCATGTTCCTCGTTCACACCAGATCAGGACACGATAATTGTCAGGCTTCAGACTGAACCATCACTCAACAGAGAAGAGAATAGTTGACCACTCATTTTGGGTCCAATAATGATGCTCATCAACCCACCTTCTACAGGTTCCACAGTGTTCAGCAAATAATGAAATGCATACCATTGGTCACTGGGCATGCATTTCAACACTATGGAGCCAATTTCATATGGTCTGGGTGCATATCTGTCATCTAGTGGTAGCAAGAAATTGTCCCTGCAGCTCTGTTACAGTGCTGCACTTATTCCTTCTTACCAATAAGGTCAAGTAGTAGTCATTTCTTGCTGTTGTGGCAGGTGGGCGACCCTGCCCTTGTCTTCTTTATATTGTGCCAGTCTCTTGAAAGTGATTCCACAGTCTGCTAATTATGCTTTGGGATTGTCCAAATGCTGTTGCCACTGTCATCTGTGTTTGATCAGTTTCAAGATATGGCTCTTCATCCACATTTGGGCAAATCATGTTTCAGGGGCATTGTAAGGGTTAGGAAATTACAGGATGTGCACTTTCAGATCTCGGAATGTTCAAATACTCGAGTACTTTCAGCCTTTTGTATAGTGCATTTTCACCAATAAAATAAAATTTGGTTTTGCATCTCATTTGCATAATCAAACAACTTTCTTTGACTTGTTTGCTTTTCTGATGTTGTTTAATAAAAAAATCAAATGGTTCTTTTCTTTTTATTGCTTCATATTCATTTTGACATATCCCCTAATTTTTGTGAGCAGTATATTTCAAGAAGATCAATAAGCTAGATAGACCTATAGTCAAGCTAACTAAGAGAAAAAAAAGACACAAATGACTAAAATAAGAAATGAAATAGGAGTCATAAATAAAGGTCTTATGGATAATGAAAGTATAATAAAGGAGAAATATTCTGAACAACTCTATACCCACAAATTTGATAACCTAAATAAAATGAACAAATTCCTTGAAAGACACAAGCTACCAAAATTTAGTTACAAAAAATAAACCACTTGAATAGGCCTATATTTATTTAAAAAAATAAATTTATAATTAATAATTTTCCAAATTAGAAGGCACCAAGCCTGAATAGGTTTATTGGTGAATTCTACAAAATTTTACCATTTAAGGATAAAATTATATTAATTCTCTAGAATCTCTTTCAGAGGATGTAAACAGAGAAAAAATTTTCTAATTTATTCTATAAGGTCAGCATTAACCTAACACCAAAACTGGACAGACGTTACAAGAAAACAATAGACCAATATCTCTAATAAATAGAGATGAAATATTCTCACAAAATATCAGCAAATAAAATCTAAAAATGTATAAAAAGAAATACATGACAACCAAATGGGATTATTTCAGGAATGTAAAATTTTTATTTATTTATTTATTTATTTATTTATTTTTACAGGGACAGAGAGAGAATCAGAGAGAGGGATAGAAGGGATAGACTGGGACAGACAGACAGGAACAGAGAGAGATGAGAAGTATCAATCATCAGTTTTTTGTTGCGACATCTTAGTTGTTCATTGATTGCTTTCTCATATATGCCTTGACCGTGGGCCTTCAGCAGACAGAGTAACCCCTTGCTCAAGCCAGCAACCTTGGGCCAAATATAGTGAGCTTTGCTCAAGTCAGATGAACCCGCACTCAAGCTGTTGACCTCAGGGTCTTGAATCTGAGTTTTTCCGCATCCCAGTCGGATGATCTATCCACTGCGCCACCGCCTGGTCAAGCTAAAGTTATTTTAATATATAAAAAAAATCAATGAAGGTAACCCATCACATCAATAGGAAAATAAAATTAGGTGATTATATCAATAGATACAAACAAAAAAGCATTTGACAAAATCCAACACCTATTTATGATAAAAATTTTTCATAAACTAGTATTAGAGAGAACAATTCTCAAATGAATAAAGAATATCAACACAAAACCTACAACTAATATTAAAGTTAATGGTGAAAAACTAAAAAATTTTCACTAAGTTCAGGAACATTACAAAGATGTCTCTTTCACTACCCTCCATTGAACATTATACCAGAAGTTCTACATAATGCAATAAGATGAGTAAAAAAAATAAAAATTAAAAAGCACACAAATTGGAAAGAAGAAATAAAACCACCTATGTTCATGGATGACATGTTTACCTATGTAGAAAATACAAAGTAATTGAAAAAAAATATTGCTGACACCAATAAGTAATTATAACAAGGTTATGGGGTGCAATGCATAGATTTAATTGGATATTAAAAACACAATGCCATTTACATAAAGCACACTCAAAATTAGAATATTTTGGTATATAATAAATATAACAAATTATGTACAAGAGCTAAATGACAAAACCGGAAAACTTGAACAGAATCAAACAACTAAATAATCAAGAGATTTTTAGGTTCAAAGGTAGGAAGACTCAATATTGGCAAGACATCACTTCTTCCCAACTTGATCTGTAGATTCAATTTAATCTCAATCAAAACACAGCAAGTTATTTTGTGGCTATCATAACTGATTCTAAAGTTTATATGGAAATGCAGAAGACCCAGGAGAGCAAATATGATACTAAAAGAGAACAATGAGGACTGTCACTAGTTGACTTCAAGACTTACTCTGAACCTATGGAAATCAAGAGAGTGTAGCATTATGGTGAAAGAATAGAGAAAGTAAAAAAATGAAACAGACTAGAAATTTCAGAAATAGACCAAAAATGTAGTCAACTGATCTTTGACAAAGGAGCAAAAGCAATTCAATAGAGCAACAGTAGTCTTTGACACATGATGACAGAAGTACTAAACATTTGCATGCAAAAAATTAAAAAGAAAAAAGAAAAAGAAAAAATTAAGCTAGATACTGACCTTATACCTTTAATAAAAGTTAATGCTAATGACTTGACTTTAGTACAGAACTCAAGACTATAAAACTCCTAAAAATAAATACTAGAGCAATAATCAAATTTTAAATAATTAAAATACATTATGTACTTGAGTAGTACATAACCAAATTTATTGCTTCCATATTTAAAAATTAAAATTACTATTTGAATTAAACAATAACAATAAGTATTTAAAGCAATAATACTTTCTATTTATATAGAGCCCTGAAGATTACAAAATGATTTAATGATATTTTAAAATTTGATCACATATCTGAGAAGAAAATGTAATATGAACTAAAAATTAAATATAATACTTCCAATTTTTAAATGAGAGAGAAGAACTTCAAGAACTCAATAATTTTTCACAAGATTAGAACAGAGTAGATCCACATTCTTTAGTCCATATTTCTACCACCTCACAGAAAACAACATATTTTCCTTTTGAATCTTTATCCAGTCTAATTATTAAAAATAAGATATGAAAAAATTAAGGCTATTACCCGTCAAGTTTCAAATATTCGCATGAATGTAGATTTTTAGCTTGGATTTTTCTCATATAGTTGCTTAACAACATACAGACCAAATATTTAGTACCGTTTGTTTGTTTACCTTTTTCAATTTTTAAAATTTTTTATTGATTTTTTTTATAGAGGGAGAAAGAAAAAGAGAAAGATCTATTTGTTTTTCCACCTATCCATGAATTCATTGGTTGATTCTTATATATGTCCTGACTGCGTGGGATCAAACCCACAACCTTGTCTTGTCAGGACAATACTCTAACCAACTGAGCTACCTAACTGGGGCACATTTTTTAAAAATGTTTATTTAATAGCTTCATTTTAGGGAACATGCAAAATTCAATGTGGAAATAAGTGAAGTAGAAGTAAAATTTTCTATATTTTATCTTTAGAAACAAAATCCCTTCAATTAGAATGATTTTTCAATGACATTGTTTTTTCAAGGCAATCGGGAATCTACAAATATATAACTGTACGTGTAATCATTTTGTGCATTTTAGAAAGATCCTAGAATTCAAGATTCTTTTTTATAATTTTTGGTTTTCAATTTTTGTGGTCACTATAGCATTTAAGTGAAACTTATTCTGTCACATAATACAATAGCTATTTGCATGTCAGTTAATTTTTCGATATCCTAATTTACCACAGTTATAAACTTGTGTTATACTCAAACAGTAAAATAAAATACAGTTTACTTATCTTTTTTTTATAGCTCATCCTATTGGAATGAGCAAAAAAAAGTAACAAAAATCAAAATAGAAATTTTGGTGCAATTTGTTTATATATTTAACAATCTCTTTGGAAAACTTCTTATTCTCTTTATTTGAAATGTTTAGTCTTTTCAGATTCTTTTTGCCTGTTTTTCTCCGGTGGTGTTGATGTATGGGAACAGTAGGTGTTTTTCATGATTTTGAGGGGTGGAATAAACTAAACTCTTTTATAACATCTTGCATCCTTTGGGGTATTATGCTTCTCCTTTGAAATAATAGGTCTGGTCTACTTTGGACTGGTAACATTTGCAATTTGAAATTATTATCCCTAATCATCATCAGTTACCATTGTGACTGATGCTGACATGATTGTGTACCTAACCTACCTAACTTCTGATGTACTATTTGTTAAGGCTAGGCCACTGTTGTACTACAGGCTGATTAGTTTTAATTTGAATCTTATTGGATGTGAAATTTCTTAGAGCATCTGCCATATTTCTTCATAGAGCTCATAGCTTAACCAGTTCATATTACAGCTTTTGCTATGGTTTTATCTAATATTTTGCTACCGTAGCACTGATGCCATGCTTCTTGGATCTCACCCGATTCTATTGTAGAATCCTACTTTTTACACACAGCAATATTTGGGACTCATCTATACCATGCAGAGCTTAAGAGATACTCTAAAAGAAAACAGTCTTCTGTGTGCCTCCTCTACTCTCAATACTCCACTCTGATCACCAGATATGTGGTAGTTTTTCCCACACCACGCAATTCTTTAACTCTCAAGATGCAAGTTGACTGTCCTATAATTTAACTCAATTTTGACACTATCTACCTGGAGAGAATGTCAGATCCCATAGATTAAATGTTCAGTTCTACAAGAGTTTTCACTTCACGCATACACACTTCAGTTACCAATCACCAAGTCCAGGCCATTATCGATACTTCTTGACTGACCAGCTGTAAATCAGAGATTGTGTCATCCCCAAATTTTGGTTCCATTATGTTGGACAAATAAGTTTGTAATATTTGTGTTATTTGGTTTTTCTCACTTTTATTAAAAATGGTGCTGCCCACGTGGGGTGGCTGATTACCTTCATGCTTGGTGTTGGTCACATAAGTTTGTAAATATGATATATATGTTTGCTTGCTTATAGTTTGCATTGGATGTGGGAGACAGACTAAAAGCTGGCAAAGACATTATAGCCTAAGGCTTAGATTTAAGACTAAGCTTTTCCCCACATCCTTAACTGTTGAATGTTGTGGGATGGTGCACTCTCATGAGGAATCCCATTATGCCTTAGATATTGTATATTGGATTAAAGGTTTGGATTTCTACACTATAAAATGGGGCAGACTGGGAGCTTGCTCTCTCTCAGTTCTTGAGGTTAGCATTAGAGAGGAGAGCAGAGAAAGGCCACGTGGAGGATAGGAGAAGCAGCCAAGATGGCAAAGTGCTGAAGGAGAAGCCAGTTTGTGCAGAGTTTGTGCAGAGAGAAGGAGATGGGGAACAGAATAAGGGTTCCCCATCTCCTGAATAAGGGTGGTGAGGTAGAAACCTTTGATTCGAGGAAACTCGAATAAGTCAGTGGCTTTGGGAGCACTGAGTGAAAAGAGAAATGTTTTCCCACTGTGTTTATTTCTTGCCCACTGGGTGTAAGCTAGGATTAAAGGGTAATGGCCCACCATTTCTTGGCCATTGTTGTTTCATTACCATCTGTCCGAATCAAATGCAAACCTGCATGGGCCAGGCGCCTGTGATGGTGGCTGCGGCTACTGGCCCTACACGTTATCTACTAGAGCAGCTCGTAGAACTGAAGAAAATATTTTACTTACTGGATTTCTGGTTAATTATAAAAGAATATAACTCAGGAGCAACTAGATACAAGAAATGCATAGAACAAGGAACGTATGGAAGAAAGGGCAAGGAATTTATATGCTGTCTTGAAGTGAACCATTCCCTTTGCTAATCCAGAAGCTGTCATAACCCTGTCCTTTTGGTCCATTAAGGAGGATTTATTGGATTTATTATGTAGAAATGTCTGATTAAATTATTGGTTGTTGGTGATTGATTTGACTTTCAACCCCTCTCCTCTCCCAGGATGTAGATGATGGTGGTGTTGTTGGTGGTGTGTGTGTATGGAGGAAGGGTATGAACCTGAAAATTTCAAACCTCTAATCAGGTGTTTGGTTCCCCTAGCAACCAGCTCCTATCTTAATGGACTTTGCAAAAGTCACTTTGTTAACATAAACTGAAATGTGGTTGAAAGGGACTTATTGAATAATAAAAGACATCTTTATTGCTCTTATCACTTAGTAAATCCCAAAGGTTTTGGGGAGCCCTTTGCAAGAAGGAAGAGCAAAGACCAAATGTATAGGGGTGGGAAAAGTAGGTTTATAGTTATTCCTATGGAAAAAGACATGCAGGTTATGAGTATTAAAATATAGTACTTTATTAATTCTGTTTCACGTACTCACAAATGTGAACCTACGTTCACCCACCCCTATATATTTTTATTATAAATCACAACCTCACAAGTACTCAGAAAAACAACACTCTTACCGTCTCTAGTTTAATTAGCTTTTTATTAAAACTTTGTCTGTTATAATCACTCCCAGAATTTTATTATATTTTATTACAGGGCAGCCTTCAAGAGAATCTTCTAGAATTCCCAATTTGAAGTGAGACAAAGTTCTTGCCCTTATGTTTTATGATTGTACCTGCCTTTCCATTCTGGGACCAAATATGGAGGCAGGAGATCAAAACACTCAGGTTTCAACCTCTGTCCTTCTCATTTGGACCTCCTTTCTGTCCCATCAGTCATAGCACTGTGGACACAGAGTTCTGTTTTTCAATACTCTATTCTTCTACTTTATATCCGGAAGTGGTATAGTCTGCTTTTCTGTCACCATAAGGAAGGACACAGTTATCCTTGACCCGGTTAGGGTCCCTGGTTAGGTCTGATAATTAAGCTGACAATGATAGATTAATAGGAGGAGAGCATACAACTTTTAAAAACTTTTTACAAGTACATAGGAACCTTCACAAGACCTACAGTAGTGACTGGAACAACAGCTTTTATACATTTTAGATAAAACAGTAATAAATCTATGAAAAAATTGACAAAACAAAGAGTTTGGGTTAGCAGTAGTGAATGGTGAAGAAGTAACTAGGAAGATAAGGGTTAATTTAACAAGGTTGGTTTGTACAGATTTTTTGGCCTCAAATTCTCTGTCTCTGGTAATAGAATGTATCCCCTCCACCCCCTCTTTACTCCTCATTTCCCCACCCCTGCCAGTACAGGAAAAGCACTGTAGGGGAGAAAAGTGTTTTTATCTATCCCTCTAGTTTCTTTTGGCTGGCCTATTAATTAAATTGGCATAGACATATGAACAGGAGAACAACAAATTTAATCATATATGCCTCACAAAGACAGTGAGATCAAAGGATGAGTTAGGCAATAGAGGTTTATATGCCATCCTGAACTAAGGAGTGGGATAAAGGCCTGAGGCTTAAAGGGAAAGGAGGTAATTCACAGAATGATAGAAAGCACAGTTGTTTGGTAATTAGATGTTTATCCTGATATACAGATAGGTTATTCACATAAAAAATTATTTCTGGTTATAGCTCTCTTTCTGGTCAAGGCCTTCTAGCTGAATTATTTTAGGTATTTAAGGAAGAGGTAAAACTTTAAGTTGGCTAGGTCTTGATTGACTTAAAACAGTCCATATGCCGAAGTGGCATATTTTGGACAGGCTCATTCTGAATCTCTTTAATAACTTTCACATGGGATATTTACCTGCTGCTTTTAGGAAGAAATGGCAAGTCAAAAGAGGTCAGAGTGACCTTCCTGCTTTTAATACTTTCTAAGACTCCTTCAGCTTAAAATGTTCAGTATGCTAAAGGTTGTCATATTTTTGGGTAGCATATTCTAAACCCTATTATTACTTTAGAGAGCTAAATAAATTTGAGTATTATTTGCTGTCTTCATAAAACCTGGCTATCAAACCTAACCTTCCTTCCTTCCTTCCTTCCTTCCTTCCTTCCTTCCTTCCTTCCTTCCTTCCTTCCTTCCTTCTTTCTTTCTTTCTTTCTTTCTTCTTTCTTTTTTTTTTCTTTCTTTCTTCTTTATTTTTTATGAACTTAAAAATTCTACTTTGGTTGTCAGAGAATATGTACCCTTTCTTTTTCATATGGCATATGTGGGTAGGAGTTAGTTGCAAATTAAACAATTTCCCCAAGCTACTAAGAAAATTATTCATTGCCTGATATTTACTGGCTAAAAATATCATTGGAAGAGCTGGCTTATCACCAAACTTCAGAACAACTCTTAATTTCCAGAAACGTACTGCAGAATTTAGCTCCAGGCCCTAAAATCTGGAAATTTGTTACCCCAAACTATCTTCCTATACTAGTGTTACTAAGGGAGTCTACAAACCAAGTGGTTAATAAATGTAGGGTCATATTGCTGCTGAGATCAATAAAATGAAGACTTAGACTCTGAATCTCTTCTCCCTTTGTAGTCTTCAATTCAAGTCACAAGGTGGTGGCGCAGTGGATGGAACGCCAGACTGAGATGCGGAGGACTCAGGTTCGAGACCCAGCTTGAGCGTGGGCTCATCTGGCTTGAGCAAAAGCTCACCAGCTTGGACCCAAAGTTGCTGGCTTGAGCAAGGGGTTGCTCAGTCTGCTGAAGGACTGCGGTCAAGGCACACATAAGGCAATCAATGAACAACCAAGGTGTCGCATCAAAGAACTGATGATTGATGATTCTCATTTCCCTCCGTTCCTGTCTGTCTCTTCCTAAAAAAAAAAAAAAAAAAAAAAAAAAAAAAAAAAAAAAGAACATATGATAGATGGAAGCAAAATCATATCTGAAATTCTGATTGAAAGAGAATCTGAAAATGTAATTTTTAATATCTCAGCATTCAGGAAAGCACACTGGAAGGAAGTTGAAATAGTAAATGTGCCAACCTAAAGGATCAATTACACATGCAAAGCATTAAAGACAGTGCATGGTACAGAGTAATTTCAAGAAATATTTACAATGTTTTTGTTATTGCTATTATTATTATTCACAATACAGTTTTAAAAATGTAAACTCATCTCCTTTACTCTCAGACAAATGGATGACTTTGGATAGCAAAGAAAAGGTTATGCACACTAAAATGCATATGAGAAAGATGTCTAAGTTACCCCTATATAGTTATATAAATTTTAAAATAAACAAAAATTAAGGTAAATCCACTATTTTCCTGATCTTATTATGTCTAAACTATTCAAATATTAAAGATTATTAATTAAATATTTGCCATTTGTTTAAATCTACCCAAAAATGTAAATAGTCCAGATGAATATCTTGGAAATAACTTTTTTTTAAAGTTAGTATCTTCTTTCCACTTTTATTAATATTTTATTTATTCTACTCTCTTGTACTTCTCCTTTCTCAAATTTTCTCAATGAGTTTTCTTAATTTCCTTTCCTTTTCACTTTGCCTTTTATCATTTTGATGCTTTTTGTTTATCTCCTCCTTAGTATTTGTGCTGCCTAGATATTTAGGAAACATTCTTCTACTGTTATAGCATTTCCACATTAGCAGTTAAGTTGACTTGAAATTTTTTAATTCAATTAATTTAAAAGATTTATACATGAGACATTATTTTGTATAATATATTGTCCCTTTCTAAATCCTAAAATTGAATACATTTTTGCTTTTTATTGGTAAAAGTGGGTCATTGTTTTGAATATTTATTATTAAGCATTGTCATAACACATATTAATGTCAGATTTTGTGAGTCTAAGCTTTCTTCTTTAGTAGTAAGTGGTAATTTTTACTTTACTCATTTATTTGTTTCTACTTTCTGTTTCCAGTGCATAATGAACTAGCAAAGAAGTTCACAATCTTCCTTAAACCTAGTTAATAAATTCCTATAGTTGGCCCTAACAAATTCAATATATAACTTCAGCTCAAGGGGTCCCTTTAAGCTCTTTGGTTTTCTTAGATGCTTAGCCTATGAATTTCCTAACTTGGGGGAGTTTCCTAAATTTTCCCAGAATTAAAATATTGAAAAAATACAGAAGAAAAGTAAATTTCTTAAAATAAGTCAGAAAATGAACAATAAAAAATACTTAGTGGTTTTAGAAAAATGTTTACCTTACTACAGATGAGGATGTGTAAATTAATTTATTGCAAACTAAAGATTTATTTTAGATTTATATAATATCTATTAGAACTATAAATCCTCCAAAAAATTAAGGAAAATATGTTTTAGAATAAAATATACATTTTTATGTTTTGATTAACAGGTTTCTATAATTCAATGATTAAGTGCATAGACTTTGATGTCAAGATTCCTTGGGCTTGACCCAAGGATAGAGTATTTACCTGGAATGCTGAGGTCCCATGTTTGAAACCCTGAGGTCACCAACTTAAGCTATGGCTCATCTGACTTGAAGGCAGGCTTATCAGCTTGAGCACAAGGTTGCTGGCTTGAGCGTGGGATCATCAACATGATCCCATGGTTGCTGGACTGAGCCCAAAAGTCACTGGCTTGAATCCAAGGTCACTGGCTTAAGCACAGCTTTGCTGGCTTGAGCAGGAGATCACTGGCTCCACCTCAACCACACACACCCCAACCCCAATCAAGGCACATATGAGAAAAAATCAACGAACAACTAAAGTGACACAACTATGAGTTGATGCATCTCATTTCTCTCCTCCTTCTCTCCCTCCCTTCCTGTCTGTCTGTCTGTCTCTCTCTCTCAAAAGAAAAAAAAAAGAAAAGAAAAGAATGAAAGTAAAACTCTTGTTATTTGCTCTCTACAAGCCAGGAACCAGCAAAGCCGTGGTGTCATTCAATTTGAAGTCATGAGAAATGGAGAGGCAGGTGGTATAAAAGGGAGAAGATGGATGTACCTTTTGGGGGAGTGGGGGTAATTCAACTTTACTCTTCTTTTTTGTTCTATTTAAGCCCTCAAGAAATGGATGATATCCACCCACATTGGGAGGGCTATCTGCTTTGTTAATTTTGCCAATTCAAATGCTTATCTCTTTGAAAGACACTCAGAGATACACCCAGGAACATCGGGAATATTTTTTTTTACAAGAAATCTGAAAATTTCTTAGCCCAGGCAATTTGACACAGACTAGGTCAGAAGAATAAAGAGCATGCTCAAGTTTCATAAATGAATGACTGACTCTTGATCCAAAGCTTTTTCACACTTACCTTAATGTTTTGTTATGTGATAACAGTAAATACACATTCAAAATGCTTGGAGAACTTGTTAGTTGTGAGAACATATCATATTAAGCAAACCTAATATAAGAAAATTTAGATTTACGTACATGATTAAATGTCAGCAATTTTAATCTTTGCAAAAGGATTCACTGAAAGCTTCCTTTAAGTAGTAAACCATTAGTTTATTCAAGATTTTTATTTGTTTGTACTCTATTCATGGTATTATATATTTATAGCATAAAATATACATATTTTCTTATAAACTGTGCTGGCATTATTTCTGTTCTGAGGGATTCTGAATGTGTTAATGGATAGATAATGCAAAAGTAGAATTGATTAGTGCCCTGGTGATGGATGATTCTATAACCATACCTCAACCAACATGTTATATCATAAAAAAATTGTTCCAGCATTTATAGCTCTTACTTTTGAGCAAGGATACAGAAAAACCTCTTAAAAGCTATCACCAAGGTTCTAACATAAAGAAAAGCAACCTCGGGGAGGACTGGGCAGAAAATTACGTGTCTGACACTGTTGGTTGGTCAAGAAATAAGACATTAAAAATAAAATATAAAAATTTGATTACCTTGTCTATACACTTTATAAAATAACAGTGCTGTTTGAAAAATATGGACAAAGTCTGAGAATTTTTAATATAGTGCTTCTTCCAAAATCTTCTCTTCATTTTCTTAACACCATGATGTTCAACAGACCTTAAGCACTGTAGAACTACACCATTCTGTATTAAATGCTCACTGTTTGCCTCTTCTGTATATGTCACTAAGTGCCTGCTACTTAGTAGACTCTTAATACAAATTTCTTGAATGAATACATGAATACGTGGTAATTTTCACTGTAAGAATTATTAAAATGTATCAAAGAGAATTATTCAATTTCCTGGTCTTTAAATATTTTATTAGAGAAATAAATTCTTACTGAGAATGGTAGTAATCACAACTTTATTATCTCCTGTTTATTATGGATATTAAACTGTGAGTAGAAACCAGGAAATCATTTGCTCAGTAGCCATAACTTCTGTGGATTTTCTCATATCCGTATAATCAGTCAAAGAAGCTGAATCAAAATATCAAGGAGTGTCATACCAATAATCAAGTGAGTAATACATTATAATTGTGTCATTGACCTCTGTGATTCAAACAAAAAGAATACATATTAAAATCTTATGTTATGATACTAAAATCTAAATAAACTGTAAACTGTAGTCCAAGACTACACAGATTATCCTAATCTTCTTTGGTTAGCTGTAATAACTAAGAAAACATCTCTGGTACTGAGAATTTGGCTAAAATACTCTATAATACTGGAGTTTATTGAATACTTCTATCCTACTGATGCAGCAGCTGTGGCATCCATTTTGTGTGGCTAAACAGTCTGTAGCAGGGCTTTAAAATGACACTAGCTCCTCCCTCAAGTACCCTAAATAACAGCTAACTCAGTCACAACTAAATGTAAATTCCTGATATGAGTTTGTAGCAAGAAGCAACCCAAAGGAAGATAAGACACTCAGATAACATAATCAGAAGAAAAGAGAATTTGTTAAAAGCTGGCAGAGCACATGAGTTAGTAGCTCCAAAGGCAACTCCAAAGATATGTGCTCTCCAAGATTGATTTTCTTACAGGTTATATACCTTTTACAGAATATATGTGTTCACACAATCTCACTTTAACTTGGAAGAAACCCAAAAGTATTCCACCTTCAGACCCCAATAAAGGTATAAGCCTCAAGTTCAGCAACTCACTTTTCACCTGTACAGTGCCTTGACATCTCCAAGTAGCCCTCAAGGTATGCTTTATACTCCTTCAGGACCCATGAGTAATAAACCTCTCTATTTCACTTTTGGTGGTCTTTGTTCAACTATGGCTTACCATCCAACATCTTGGGGTTCCAAAAATTTTTGTTAATTTAACAAGAGCCACACAAAATGGGTTCTATGTTTTTGAAATATGGATGACAACATCAGTAGAATAAAAATACTTCAATAAACGTCCAAGTAAATATTTGGCTCCTAACAATTGGTAAAGTTTTGGAAATGTAAAGAGTTTGACATAACACAATACTGTAAATTTAACTTTTGATTTCATTATTTAATAGCTTATTCATGTAGGTAAGCAGCATTTAGAATATTCTATATAAGAAGGATTTGATCAGATTGCTTACATTAGTTTGGAAGCCTTTTGTTAGCTATTCTTCTAGAATTACAGTGAAACCCGAGACCACATTGAATGGTAATTGAGTTTCTTGATTCTTGGTAGTAAATTACAAAAATTAAGGAATAATTTTTCACACTATGTTTATTGACCTGATGAATGCTATTAATGTTATTAACAGGCCTGGTTTGCATAAAGATAGTCAAGTGTTCTGGTCAACTTACTTTTTTTGCTCCATAGTCTTCTAACAATCACAAGTATGGTTATCTCATTCATTCTTTTAATTATTCAATAAATAGTTATACAATGCCTCCTATATGACATGCTTTTCAGTTGATGAAGGAGTGACAAAGAGTGAATAAGACATGATTCCTCCTATAACTCAACACTAATAGTTTAGGAGAATCAGATATAATACTGGGCTTATTTTGACCTTGTATGCAGATTCAAGTAGCTTTGTCACCCTGTTGCTTTATGTATGTAAGTTATTGCCTCATTTTCTAGCTTGATATTTAATTTATTTGGGAAACCATTATATAAATGCTTTCTTGCATGTGTTCCTAGGGACTGAGATTCTGTCTCAGGTTTCTGGAATTAATGGCAAGGCATTACCCCACTATTCTATTCTCTACATCACCATAGCCATCACAGGCCTTCTGCAAGTTAGGTATTGTCAGGTTCCACTAGTACTCTGTACCTCTTACATCCTGGGACTTCCAGATAGATTTTGTTATTGAAATTCTTCATGCGCCTGACCTGTGATGGTGCAGTGGATAAAGCATCAACCTGGGAACACTGAGGTCGCCAATTCAAAACCCTGTACTGGTCTGGTCAAGGCACATATGGGAGTTGATGCTTCTAGCTCCTCCCTCCTTTCTCTCTTTCTCTCTCTCTCTCTCTCTCTCTCTCTCTCTCTCTCTCTCTCTCTCTGTGTCTCCTCTTTAAAATGAATAAAATAAAATAAAATTAAAAAGAATTAAAATAAATAAAAAGAAATTTAAAATTGGAAATTCTTCATGCAAAATGCATACTTGCTTTAACTCCAATTACATCATAGCAGTCTTAGGACCTTTGCTATAAATTGGGGATTAATGATGAAACACACAGTTTTATTTTATTTTTATTTTTTGACAGAGACAGAGAGGGAGTCAAAGAGAGGGACAGACAGAAAAGAAGAGAGTTGAAAAGCATCAATTTTTTGTTGCAGCACCTTAGTTGTTTATTGATTGTTTTCTTATATTTGCCTTGTGCCAGCAGAGTAAATGACCCCTTCCTCAAGCCAGCAACCTTGGTTTCAAACCAATGACCGTGGGGTTTAAGCCAATGACATTTGGGCTCAAGCTAGTGACCATGGAGTCATTTTTATTATCCCACGCTCAAGCCAGCAACCCTATGCTCTAGTTGGTAAGTCTGCGATGAGCTCGCACTGAAGCTGGCAACCTTGAGGTTTCGAACCTGGGTCCTCTGCATCCCAGTCTGATGCTTTATACACTGTACCTCTGCCTGATCAGGTGAAACACAGTTTTTTTTTTAGGGGCATAAAATATTCATGTTTTAAACAAATCTGCTTTACATCCTAGACTATGAGGTTTTTGAAAGATAGTATCAAGTGGTATTCATGTCTTGTCACTCAGCATTTAATACGTGGTTGTTTTATTACATATTTTATTACAAACAGGTATGACAAAGTACGTAAAGAATATCAACTTACTTTCTTATTAAAGAATAACTCAACTAGCTTAACGAAGGGCAGGGAATAATTTTAAACTATAATTTTCCTCCAGCTAGACATAATTTGTGCCTCTTATTGGGTTAACTTCAAAATAGTTCAGTGCTTCAGCAATTGATTAAGAATATTCTTGCCAAAATCCTCAAAGCAGCATTCTTGTTGACTTCTTTAGTATTTTTAAAATTGAAGTATAATTTACATACTAAATATTAATAATTTTAAAGTGTGAAATTCAGTGGTTTTTAGTATATTCATAGAATAGCACAGTTGTCACAACTATCAAATTCCAGAATATTTTTTTTAGCCCTAAAAGATACCTTGTATTCATCAGCAGTCACTCCTCATCTGCTCCAGTCTTTGAATCTATAATCTTCCTTTAGTTTGTATAAATTTCCCTATTCTGAAATTTTCTTATAAAAAGAGTCATGCAATATTTGGCCTTTTGTATCTGGATTCTTTCTTAAAATGTACCTTAATGTTTTAAAGTTTCAGCTATGTTGTAACGTGAATCAATCTTTCTTTCTCTTTCCCTCTTTCCTTTTCTTTCTTTCTTTCTTTCTTTCTTTCTTTCTTTCTTTCTTTCTTTCTTTCTTTCTTTCTTTCTTTCTTTCCTTCTTTCTTTCTTTTCCTTCATCCCATCCTTCCTTCCTTCCTTCCTTCCTTCCTTCCTTCCTTCCTTCCTTCCTTCCTTCCTTCTTTCCTTCCTTCCTTCCTTCCTTTAGCCTGAGTAGTATTCTACTGTATGGATATGATGCATTTTATTTATTACTTCATCAGTTGATGGGCATTTTGGTTGTTTCTACTTTCTGGCTTTTATGAATAGTATCATTATGAACATATAGTTAGTGTGTGAACATATATTTTCAATTCTCTTCGATAAATATGTAGGAGTAGAGTTTCTGGGTCATATGGTAACTTTATATTTAACTTTTGAGGAACTGTCAAACAGTTTTTTTAAGTGGCTGCATTATTTTACTTTCTAACCATCAGTGTACGAAAGTTCATTTATTTGTTCAACATTATCAACACTTTTTATTGTTGTCATTTTGATAATTAACAGCCTGGTATTTGTGAATTGGCATCCCACTATAGTTTTGATTTGTGTTTATTAATGACTAATGATATAAAATGTGTTTTTTTATAGGGACAGAGAGAGAGTCAGAGAGAGGGATAGATAGGGACAGACAGACAGGAACGGAGAGAATTGAGAAGCATCAATTATCAGTTTTTCATTGTGACACCTTAGTTGTTCATTGATTGCTTTCTCATATGTGCCTTGACCACGGGCCTTCAGCAAACCAAGTGACCTCTTGATTGAGCCAGTGATCTTGGGTCCAAGCTGGCGAGCTATTTTTCTCTAGCCAGATGAGCCTGCACTCATGCTGGTGTCCTTGGGGTCTTGAACCTGGGTTCTCCCCATCCCAGTCCGACGCTCTATCCACTGTGCCACCGCTGGGTCAAGCTAAAATATGTTTATCATCTACTTTATATCTTCTTTGAAAAAATTCTATTTAAATATTTTACCCATTTTTAATAGAACTGTTGGACTTTTATTGTTGAATTTTAATAGTTGTTTATGTAGATTGAACACTAGACTCTTATCAGACATATAATTTGCAAATATTTTCTCTCTATAAGTTGTGTTTTCACTTTCTGGATATGGTACTCTGCAGCACAAAAGTTTTAAATTTTGATGAAGCCAAATTTAACTATTTATTCTTTGGTTGCTTTTGCTTTGGGTTTTATATCTAAGAATTTTTTGCCTGATCCAAGTTATAAATATTTATATGACATTTTCCTTCTAAAAGATTAAAAAATTTTCCTTTCCATTAATTTGAGAGAAAGAGAGAGACAAGGAAGAAAGAGACAAAGAGAAGAATGGGAGAGAGTGAAACATCAGCTCGTTTCACTTAGTTGTTCCATTTAGTTATGTACTCATTGATTGCCCCTCATTCATGTCTCAACTGAGGATCAAACCCACAATCTTGATGAACAGGGCCAACAATTTATCCAGTGAGCCCCCTGGCCAGGGCCTCCTTCTAAAAGTTTTATGCTTATACACTTAGAGCTTAGATCCATTTTGAATTAATTTTTATATATGTGGTGATGAAAATTTTAAACTTTTTTTTTGAACATGGATATCCAATTGTTTTTGGCTGCATATGTTGAAAATATTTTTTACTCATTGATTTTTATCTTGGACCTCTTGTCAAAATTTAGTTGACTGTAAATTAATGGATTAATTACTATACTACAATAATATGTCATTGATCTATATATCTATCCTTATACTAGTATCATACAATCTTGATTATTGTAGACTTACTGGGAACTTTGAATTTTAGAAGCATAAACTTTCAAATTTGGGGTTTTTTAGATGATTGTTTTTGTTTTTTTCTGATTCCTTTGAATTTTCATGTGAGTTTTAAGATCACTCTGTCAATCTCTGATAAAAGAAAAAATGTATCTGGGATTTTAACAAGATTATATTTAATTTGTAGGTGAATTTTGGCAATAGTGCTATTTTAACAAGTCTTTCAATTCAAGAATTTGGGATGTCTTTTTTCTTTTACACTCAGGTTGTTTTTAATTGTTTTTAGTGGTATTTGTAATTTTATTCAATGGTATTTTGTAGTGTACAAATCATGAATTTCTTTGTTAAATTTATAACTATTTTATTCTGTTTGACACTAGTAAAAATAGAATTATGTTCTCATTACTAGTGTATAGAAATGCAATTAATTTGTACATAATAGTATTGTATTATACAAATTTGCTAAACTTAGTGTTAGATTTAATAGTTTTTCCCCCTAGTTTTCTTGGTATTTTCTACATATAAGATTATGGCATTTTAAAATAATTACTGAAATTACTTTTCTCTTTTCCATTGGTATGACATTTGTTTCTTTTTCTTGTCTAATTTCCCAGGTCAGAATCTTCAATTCTGTGAGTGGAAGTGATAAGCAGAGATCCTTGTCTTATTTCTGATCTTGGAGTAAAAACTTAATCTTTCACTATTTAGTCTGATATTATCTGTGATATATATATATGTGTGTATGTGTGTGTGTGTGTGTGTGTGTGTATTTTTGGTGAAATTTTTTATTAGGTTGAAGGAGTTTTAACCTATTCCTAGTTTGGTGAGTATTTTTATCATGAAAAGTGTTGGATTTTGTCCAATATTTTCTGTATATATTCAGATGAGTAATATGTGTTTTCTGTTTTATTAGTATGGTTTATTACATCAACAACTTTTATATGTTGAACTAAACTTGCATTTGTGGGAACAATCCCACTTATGTGTGGAATATAATTTTTATATGTTGGCGACGTACAGTCGCAAGAATATTTTAAGAATTTTTGTATCTGTTAGAAGGGAAGGAAATTGGTCAACAGTTTCCTTATGCTATCTTGGTTAGGCTTTGGTATGTAAGTTATATTGGCCTCATAGAATGAGTTGTGAAGTATTACCTTGTATTCTAGTTTTGGCACACTAATGTCTACTAACAGCTTTATTTATAATGGCCCCAAATCAAAAATAACCAAGATGTCTTTTAGTAAGTGAAGGAATAATCATGCTGTGGTACAGTCATATAATGGAATATTATTTACCTATTAAAATAAATGAGTTATCGAGTCATGAAAGAACATGAAGGAAATTAAGAAGCCAAACTGAAAAAGGCTATATACTGGTTGGTTCCAATTATATGACATGCTGGAAAAGGAAAAACTAGAGATGGTAAAACCATCAGTGTTTGCCAGAGGTTCAAGGAGAGAGAAGGAAGGTGGACTAGGTGGAACACAGGTAATGTTTGATTAGTGAAATATTGCACGATAATGTAATAGTGAATACATAACATTATGTATTTGTCAAAGCCCATAGAACTTCACAACACAAAGAATGAGGCCTATAGTAAACTGTACAGGATCCTCGATTTAAAATAGACTCAATATATGACATTTCAAGTTTATAATGCTCACTCCCATAAAAACTTTTAAAAATTGAGACATGGGTGTTTTAGCTTACGCCATTAGTGTCATGCTTTTTTTACACTCATTTTTTGTCATTGTTTCTGTTACTACAGAACAGTGTACAGTAAAGTATATCTATGTCCTTCTCCTTTTTCTGTAGCTTAGTGGTGTTTTCGTGTTCTAGATTATGATTTTACAACTGTGTTAGGATAGGTAAGTGACTTAGGCTAGGGCGTGTTTTGACTCAAACCAAAATATGGCTTACATCACTGTCATAAGAACAGAACTGTGTCGTAACCTGAGGACCCCCTCTATACTATAGTTAATATCAGTATTGATTCACCCATTGTAGCAAATAAAGTACATTAATACAAGATGATATTAATAGGGAAATTGAATGTAGAAGGGAATAATAGAAACTCTCTTTACTTACTACTCAATTTTTTGGTAATTGAAACTGATTTAAAAATAAAGTTTATTAATTTAAATATTTCATAGCCTAGGTCTTTTTAAAATCAACTTAAACAAAATAGCATAAAAAATTGCACCTATGCATTTTCATTTCTTTTTGCATTCATTTGAGGTTATGATATATGAATAACATTGTATCTTCATAAATAGTAAGCATGGGGTTACCTTTTATGTAAAATAAATATTTGTTTATAGAAATCAGATGGACAAAATATGTTACAAGCAAATATAACATTTGTACTCTCTTTTAAAGTACTTACCTATGTAGTTATCTTTATCAATGTTTTTTATTTTTCATGTTCATTTGAGTTGTTAGGTCTTTACTGTCTCCTAACTAGACTTTATTTCAGTTGAACTCACTTCTGTCTGAAGGACTAAAGCAGTTTTTATGCCCATAGTTCGAAAAACTGTCCACACAGTATAATAAAACCAGCTCCAGTGTTCTTGCCACAAACCACAGAAGAGTTCTTCCATATCAATAAGTTCTTCTTTATCTCGCCTCATGTTCCACCTTCCCAGATACAAAACCTTCAAGGTACTCTTCTTATATATATTCAACTCTTAGTAATTGGGCCATAGCTAGTTATTTCACTTATTTGGATATATATGCTATTTCCTCTTAGGAAACAATTGTATTTCTCTATTCAGATTATATTGTGATATAAAGCTGAGTATTGTAAATCTAACTCTGGTAATTAAGAAAGGCACAGACAGATCATGAGGAAAAGCACCATCTACCCAGTAAACAGCACAAGCTGAAGTATTTAAAGAGTCCTTGTGAGAAAAGCCTTCTCTGTTCTATCAAGGAAAAGAAAATTTCTTTTTCTGGTCTCAAAATTTAGTATAATCTGGCACTCAATAGTGTTTATTTACCCAGATATCATACCTAATCTCGGGTACCCCTTTCTTATCAAGGCCCTGATTTTGACATAGGAATGTCTGAGGGTGACAATTTAACCTATTATACATTTCAGTCACACTCCAGACCAGATTCAGAGCTTGATTTTTAACATGTTTCTCCCTATGGCTGACTGTGAGTCTCTTTTAATCTTTTGTTAAAACATTTTGAATTCAGGTCATAAATTAAAGTAATAGTTTATAGCCTTCTTTTTGTTTTTCCAAAGCCTCACACAACATCCAAAAGAGTCAAGCTACTATGGTACTAACTGAGGTAGTTTGGGCTTCCTAGAAAATTGAGCATGAAGTAAAACTTAAGTGTTAATGCTTTACTGGATGGTGTGACCCATAGCAGTATAAAAGAGAGAAAGGGTCTAGAAGTGGTTCAAGAAGAAAAAAGAAGTGATGAGGTTTTGATGTAGGCACTACTTCACAAGTCATAAAAGGACAAAGTAGGTTACTAGCTTGCAGAAAATCTTGGACAGGTGGTACATATATAATATATCAAGACAAATCACAAGACCATATATATATATATAAATTGATCTTTCATATCTTCCCCTCCTTCTTATTTCTCATTGATCAATATTTGTTCCATGATATTCAGCAACATCATACTTCCAAGTAATATCAACTAGCCTTTGTAGCACAATGCTAATTATCAATGTTTAGCTTCGAAACATTGTTCAAAACTTCAAATATGAAGATTTGAATTTACTATGTGAAAGACAATTTACAAGTTATAATATATAACAAATACTCATCAAGGAATATTATTTTCACATAGTAATTAACATTTCTAAATTTATTGTTGAAAAATCGTTCAACTGAGCCTCATGGATAGCATGATATACTTAAAAATAAATATACTTTACAAATTAATCTATATACTGTAATATATATATACTTCTATATATATATATTTATATCTGAAAACATATATATATACTGTTACTAAAAAATCACACCATATACACTTAGCTACCCATAAAGTAAAATTTTAAATTTCACTCAAATACTTAACAACTTATAGAACACAATATTATTTTACCCAATTTTAAAGAAAAAGCTTTCATTAAATTATTATATTTTCTGTGAATCTTTTCACATACACACTTTAACAGATTATGAATGTTATCATCTATTCCTAGTTTGCTAATTACTTTTAGTATAAATGTAGTTCAATTTTATCACATGCTTTTACTACATCAATGGAGATTACTAATTTAGTTTGTTAACTTTTTGTTTAGAAGTTTTCTTTTTAATTTCATGACCTAATATGCTTAATAAAAGTAAATTAAAATATAAAAATATATTTGTGCTATTTTTTAAGATATTGATATCAAAGTTTTTCTAACCTCATAAAGAAGTTGAATAATGTCTTGTTTTTAATATTTTTAGAAATAGCTTGCTAAATTAGAAAAAATATTCTATATACATTAGTAAGTTTTAATGAAAAATTATGTGAGGACTAAGGTAATAAAGATTTTTCACCTAAATAAAATTTTCTATCTGTATACTCTGCAAAGAATAAAACCTTCCCATTTTAATTGGCAGAATTGAACAATATAAATTTATTTTTACTTAGATATTTGTGCCAAAGTTAAATGCCCATAAGTTTAACATCATTCACTATTTTTTTAACTTTAGAGATCCTTTTTTGATGGCCTATTTTTACAAGCAGATTTTTCTTTGCCCGATTAAAACATTTTAATACAGTTTGGGAATGAAGAAGGGGATATGTATGTGAACAAATACAATGGCTCTCATACCTATTGACCATTTTAATAAGAAATATCACTGTGATTATATTAACTTACTCATTAGGTGTATGTTTTTTAGTAAATATTTTACATAGCAACAAATTTCATGCAGTTTTATGTTTGAAGTCTACAGCAACATTTTATATTACAGTCTGCTGAGTTATCAACATATAATACAGCATTTTATAAATGTTCTAATTTCCATTCATTGTAATGTCATATTGTATGATTATTTTGCTAAATCTTGTGCTACTTTTTATTAGTAAAATATAAATTAATCCATGTTATAATTCGTGGGACAATATTTCAGCTAAATGTTCTAAACCTATTGTAAAAACTCTAAAACTCAAAATATTTTCTGTAACACCCAAAGATTTAAAGCTCTTTTGAAAATGCTGAAGACAGGTAAGAAAATGTAAAACAAATTAACCTAAAAAACAAATTGACATATAAGTTGCCCTTTAACAAATTAATGACCATATTTAAGTTTAAGAGTGTTTAATATAATGACTTAATGAAATAAACTAGTCCCATAGATACCTAAACCTCTCAGCCAAATCTCATACATTTTAATGAATAGTAAAGAGGATGACTGCACAATTAGTTATACTACTGACTTCTCATTATTGTTATAAGAAATTGAGGCAAATAGGTCTCACTGCTGTCTCACTAGAATTTAAAAAGCAGCTATTGCAGGTCTCTAGTAATAACTACCTTCTTGTGGAAAGTTATGAGATTAACTTGTTCTTTTGTGTGGCCAGAAACTAACTGGAGATATAGAGCTGCAGGAGACAAGGGGTGGAGAGAACAAAAGTTGCAGGCTGGAGGTGTGTGTGTACATGCGTGTGTGCATTCAGTGGGATTAAAACCCATAAGATATGAGCCATTCAGAGTTTGAAACACTTGAACATATCTGGATGGACTTGGTACCTAGAGCATTCCACCTGTCCCCAATATTTATGTATTTAATTTCTTTCTCTTTTTTTGGTAATATCAATGTTTTAAAGAAATTTTATTAAAATATTTGATCTATTGAAACATTTTTGAAATTAGCTTAAGTAAAAAATTTAAACATAGTAAATAATGTTTTGTCTAAAAAAATGAGAAAAATGTCTTAATAATTTACATAACTTAGTTTCTCATATAATATCCAATGTTTTATAAACATTGACAAAGAAATATGGGGTTTATTTTCCTCCTTCACTTAACTCATCTCTCATGTGTCTGTACTGGATAGCAGTCCAGGGATGACTAGCTGATTAGATTCTGTATTTGTTTGATTCTGTGAAGATAGCTTGAAGTTGTCTGGATTTTCCAGCTTTAGTGCTATCTTGAAGAATCTGGCTTCTGTGTCTTTAACAAAACTTTCCTTGTGATATGCTCATCTGAAAATCTTAATTTTAATATAGGGTGTTCTTTAAAAATGATAGTTGAAAGATTCATTCTATAAGTGGCCTATCTTATAATATTAAAATAATATTACAAATTAAAATTCTTGCATTGATTTTAGGAGAAATGTTTTGTAAAAATGATTATAAACAGAACTTTCTTTGCAAATACCACATTCTAAATATTGTTTTCTTATTTAAAATAGTAGCTAATATTTAGAGAGTGTTTGCTGCTTATCATTCAGGTAATTTCAAAATTGGGCATTTAGTAATAATTCCAAAGCCATTTAAAAATAAACTTTAAGAAAATTTAGCTGTGTCTGCTTCTTACTGGGTCTGTGAACTTATACTAGTTATTTACCTTCTTGAGTCTCATTTCATTCCATAAAATGGAAATAAGAATACTTAATAGCCTGACCAGGCGGTGGCGCAGTGGATGGAGCATCGGACTGTGATGCGGAAGACCCAGGTTCGAGACCCCGAGGTTGCCAGCTTGAGAGTGGGCTCATCTGGTTTGAGCAAAAGCTCACCAGCTTGGACCCAAGGTCGCTGGCTCGAGCAAAGGGTCACTCGGTCTGCTGAAGGCCCACGGTCAAGGCACATGTGAGAAAGCAATCAATGAACAACTAAGGTGCCACAACAAATAACTGATAATTGATGCTTCTCATCTCTCTTCGTTCCTATCTGTCTGTCTCTATCTATCCCTCTCTCTGACTCTCTCTCTCTCTATCTCTGTAAAATAAATAAATAAATAAATAAATAAATTACAAAAATCAAAAAGAATACTTAATAGCATGGTTGTAAGAATTATAGAAGATAATTCCACATAGAAAGTGATGAATAAATTAAACTATTGAAATTTTTTATTCACATAAAGAAAGGTATAGAGAATCTTTTGTGTGTTCAATAAGCAATTTTGATATAATTTATAAGAATTTTTTATTAAATTTATTGGGGTCACATTGGTTAATAAAGTTATATGTTTCAAGTGTACAATTTTATGATAAATTATCTACTTACTGTATTTTGTGCCCATCACTTAAAGTCAAATCTTCTTCTGTCACCATATATTTTACCCCCTTTACCCCTTACTATTTCCAACCCTTCTTCCCCTGGTAACCACCATACAGTTTTCTGTGTCTTTGAGCTTCTTTTTTCTTTTTTCTTTCTTATTTGTTCATCTTATTAGATAGGCTGAATTATTAAGAACTATAGAACATATCTCAAACTCAGACTCTAGTAATAGGTTATCATTGGTTTCAGGATCACTTTTTAGCAGTTTCATGAATGATTTTATGGCTTAACATTGCCAGTAGTTAGATAAACAACCAGATATTTCATACAATTTTTCAGATTCCTTGCGTAATTTTTGTAAGAAAAATGTGATTTATCAGTTCTGCTTAAAATTGCAATCTGATTAAAGAGATGCTTGGTAATTTACATTCATTCTGAAACAGTGTTTCATGAATAAAGACACTGAAAATTTGTACTCATCTACTAGGACTTAATTTCTTACTATCTTTGCTATCATTTTCCAACATTTCTTCTTCCACTGAATTTGAACTTGTATACAAGTAGGGAATTTATTGTATTTTCTTGTTAGAGAGATCATTGTAATATTGTGATATAAGATTTTCAAGTCAATTTATTAAAATTAATGTGTATATTACTGTATTTTCTTTTTCATTTTAGATCACCAAACTATAAATGTAAAGTAGTTCCATTGCTGTTTAGACTGAAGATGTAGAAGTAGATATCTCTACTTTCCCAATTAATTCACTCAGGTCTATGGATATGATGGGCTTTATTTTCATTGCAACTTAGTCATGGATTTCTTTTTGTTATTGTTGCTCCTTCTAATTTTATTCTGACTCTTTAATATTACTAATACTTAATTTATATACTTAATTGATTCCCCTGACTTATCAATGTGATTATTAAAATAAACAATAATATTTTTCTATTTATATTCTATTTCTAAATAATAAATACATAGCTAAAAATAGTAGTAGCTCTCAATAATGTCTTGATATAGCTATTTTGGGCTTTTTTTACAAATTAAGAATAATTAAGGGCTGGAGCATGAGTGGATTCAGTCTTGATTAGTTTATCTATTGTATTATGCCTATAAACCTTTAGGGCTTTCCCCAGTTGTACAGGATAAGAACAAATTCCCAAATGCATACAAAATCCTGAACCATCTATTTATTACTAAGCTCTTCAGTCTTTTTTTTTTTTTCAGCCACATAGAGAGTCAGAAAGAGGAACAGATATGGACAAACAGACAGGAAGGGAGAGAGATGAGAAGCATCAGTTCTCTGTTGTGGCATCTTAATTGTTCATTGATTGCTTTCTCATATGTGCTTTGACTGGGGGGTCTACAGCAGAATGAGTGACACGTTGCTCAATCCAGCGACCTTGGTCTCAAGCCAGTGACCTTGGGCTTCAAGCGAGTAACCTTTGGGCTCAATCCAGCGACTATGGTGACATGTCTGTGAACCCATGCTCAAGCCAGCAACCCCATGCTCAAGCTGGTGAGCCTACACTCAAGCTGGCGGTTTTAGGGTTTTGAACCTTGGTCTTCCACGTTCCAGTTTGACATTCTATCCCCTGTGCCACTGTCTGGTCAGCCAAGCTCTTCAGTCTCAACTGCATAATAATCCTAGTGGCTCTCTGTCTTTGTCTTATTTTCCTGTTTCCTCCCACCACAAGGCATTTGCAAGTACGCTTTCTACATCGCGAACTCTCTACAACTACCCCAGCTTATAACTCTTACCCATCTTTCACATCTCAGCCAATTTTTAAGTTCCAAAAGAGGTACTATACTGCCATCTTTAGAGGTCAAATTCTTTAACTTAGACTCTCATTTTAAAGCACCATATTCCTTAATCACCTCCTTCATGATTATCACAGTTGTAATTTTATATTAGGTAATTATTTGATTAGTATTTATATTTACTACTTGACTATAAGCTTATTTTGTTGAATGGATATATGAATACATGTATGAACCTAGTTTACATATTACATAGATCAAACAAATATAGTTCTGATGGGAAGAGATGTCTCTTTTACCCAAATAAATAAGAGGGACAACTCTCATTTTATTATAGGTGTTGTTCATATGGCAAGTAAACTAAACTTTTTTATGGATGTAATTACACCCAATTCTAAATTTTTTATTGGTAGGTGAGCATTCATACATATCAACCTATTGAATTTAAAAAGTGCTGAAACTAAACTGTGAAATCATTGAAACATAGGCTGTAAGCTTAATGTTCCTTACCTAAGTAATATTTTCATGTCATTATATGTGTTTAATATCTCTCATGAGCTTCAGAATCATATACTCTGAAGATTACTGATCATCTTTTGATATCCACAAATATATTAAATTCTATAATTCCTAAACTAAATATTATATTCTTTTATCTCTTTCAATATTTATTGCTTAACTTAATTTTTCTTCTTTACATCCTCAGCATTATTGCTGCAAAGTTGTCTCTTTTCATTTTACCTGAACTATTCTAATAACCTGGTAAATAAGTTCTTAGCCTTTTACCCTATTGTATCACTACTAAAAGATAGAACATACCCCTATCAATAACAATGAATCACTAAATCAATGATTTAAAATAAGGAAGTGCCTCAGCAAGGTGGGAAATTAAGGCATTGGGACACCAACATGTGAGAATTTCATATAGTTTGAATAAGTCAGCTTTGATATTCAGGAACATCTCCTCTAACATGCAAGAATCAGAGAACTCAACATGCAATAACTTAAATAAATAGTTTTTATTTTGTTTTGAACACAGGAATCCTAGAAGAGGGCTGCTGTAGACAGCACAAAGATACTAGTTCTCAGCAATTTTCTTCAAAATTATGGACACAAAATGGTTATGACACTTCAGAAATTACCTATTCAAGAGAGGAAGAACTAGAGAGAGGGGAATCATCAACAGCATGTTCCTTTAATAATTAAAGTCTTCCAAGAAATCTTGGGCACACTGATGTTTACATGTTATTGTCTTAAATATCACATGCCCACCCCTCATTGCAGAAGAGACAAGTCAAGTGGATATTGTTTTTATTATAGACTATGGTGGAGATAGGAAAGAAAAAAAGAAAGTGATTGGAAATAGGAATTAAGCTGGCTCAATCAGTGTTGAGTCTCATCAATGTTGAGAATTGCTGCATGATGGTCCTCATTCCACTTCGACTCACCAATTCACTTTCTTCTTTTCTTCACTGCCACCAAAGTGCCTTTTGTTAAAAAAAAAAAAAAAAAAGTGATCATACATATTTTTTACCTCAAATATTTAGTAGATCCTTGTCTTTAACACAGCAAAAATTCCAAAACACTGTGGCACTAAAAGCACAGTGATATGAGATGTTAGGCTCAAAGTGCATCATGTAAATTTTGGTAAGTTATTTACTTCACTAGAACAAGTCAGGGAGCATAACAAGTGTGATAATCTCACTTTGACTTGCTTTTATTTTTTTTAATGTGATTTCTTACATTACAGGTGAAAGGGCCAAAATAGATGAAATGTAAGGAATTACATTAATCTTGGCTCTGCCAATGGCATTGTGTCATATATGTAAATATCATCTCTAATGTGTTCTACAGAGGAACACATGTTGAAAACTGTTGATTTACAAGATAAGGCCCCAAACCTCTCATTGAACCATAACAGTCTTTTTGATTTGCGCTTTATCAATCTTTTCAACAACCCTGCTCTTGCAATCCAGCTTTTACTACACAAAGTATCCAGGCCTTGTTTTCTGTTTTTGTACATTTTTTTCCCCTCTCTCGCATGACATTTTTATAACCTTGTGCAGTCATTTTTAAGAATGGCTCTGAGTCATTCTTAACCGTCATTCTTAAAAATGACTCTGAGTCATTCCTAAAAACTCAAGTTAAATATAATTTCTTTCCCAAAGTGCTTGACCTCTCTAGTCATAGGTAAATTATTCTTTGTCTGTGTCTCCCAGGAAGCTTTATTCATACTATATCAAATGTTGTGCTTGTCTTATTCCATGCCTCCCCTCTTTTAACTGTGTAAACTTATAAAAGTTACAAATTGTGCTCTATTAACTCATATGTTTTTAATCACTAGTATTTTCTGGCATATAATAGACACTATCCATTTATTTTTCTAGAAAACATTAATGTTAATATGGGCAATCTTCATTTTGACAGATTATTTTCTTGTGAAGCCAAGTATGGGATTAATACTTTATCATTATTAAATTAAATTTTTGTTTTAGCCGAAATTTAGGTCAAGAAATGCTGTGTCCTGTCTTAAGAGAGCTACACAAAGAATATATTGTTCCCCAAATTGTTCTTCTGTTTACTCTACTTGAAAATAACTTCTGCTGAACCATTTGCTGACCTAAGTAATATTGCTGTTTGGGAGCTACATAGCATCCAAGCTGTTAATTGAAAAGTATGTTGGTTTTAGTTTTGTTACTAATGAACAATTAGTAAATGTCATGGTAGTTAAAACCATCAACCTTTTTTATTATATTCTTAAAGTTAGAGTTGGTTGTAGTAACCTTTATTTTTTCATTTATTTACTCTCATTACTTCAATTAACATGCATTTATTTCATTATTTGAGTGCAATGTGCAAGGGATTTTTCTACTTCATTTTTAGTCCCAGACAGCAAGCATCCCCTTGGAGCCTGTGAGTAATGTAGAATTTGGGCCCTCATCTTAGACCTACTGAATCAGACTGTTCATTATTACAAGAACTCCAGGTTTTTTCAACTGTAGGATGAAAAAGGATTGAGGTTCTAATGTATAACACAGTTACTATAGTTGATAATACTATATACACTGCTCACAAAAATTAGGGGATTAGGAAAAATGCAGATACTTCAGTACTTTTAGCCTTTTGGATAGTGCATTTTTACAATAAAAGTTGGTTTTGCATCTCCTTTGCATAATCGAACAACTTTCTTTGACTTATTTGCTTTTCTAAAGTTCTTGTTTAATAAATAAATCAAATGTATCTTTTTTTAATTGCTTCATATTCATTTTGAAATATCCCTTACTTTTTGTGAGCAGTATAGTATAACTGCAATTTGCTTAAACAGAAGTTAGATATTCTCAACAACAGGGAAAGATAAATATGTGAGGTCATGCATGTATTAACTAGGTGGACAGACAGTTTCTTTCAAAATGTATATGTTTATTAAATAACCACAATGTACATTAAATAACTTACAATTTTATTTGTCAATTATACACCAAAAATATGAACAAAAAGAACCCCAGGAAATTCTAATGTGCAATAAAGTTTGAAAAGTACCACTTTATATTACATGCTGGGAACTCAAAAATTGATTTAAAAAAACCAAACAACAAAAAATAACTTGTGGAGAAGCAAGATGGCGACGGAGTAGGCGGACGTACCAACTTCCAAATCCCAGAAGCAAAGTGGATTATAACTCAATTTAAAGACCATCATCTGGATAAACCAACTATGAACTAAACTAAGTGGACTCTTCAACCAAGGAACACTGCAGAAGCCACATTGAGACTGGTAGGAATAGCGAAAACGCGAAGAGGGCTGCCCAGCTCCCCGGAGCAAACGGCAGCCCGGCGGGAGGAAAGTTTGGCGGAGAGGGAGGGACCTGGGTCCCAGGAACCAAGCCCCAGCTTGCAGTCCGAGAGCCCAGGAGAGGCGTTTGGACAGTTTTGAGCTGTGAAACAAGTGAGGGAGCTCCCAGGCCTACAGTGTGGAGTATTAGGTCCCTTCCTACTCTACTGAGGGCTGCTTAAGGGTTTGGGGCAACAAGACGCTGAAAAGTGGTTCTGTCGGCATGGGCAGAGGCCAAGCTGGTGGGAGATCGGTCTAGCCCAGAGGGTCGCAGGAAACGCGCTAAAGTGGTCCGGAAGCTGCGGTCCCGCCTGTAATCCCACCTTCGGGGACAAAGCGGGAGGCCAGGAACGGGCAGGCCCTGCACAAGCCGGCCCTGACCGCAGGGACGGGGCTAGGACCAGGGACGGGCAGGGGCTCGCGGCTGAGCTGACGCTACCAGCCCATCACCCCCCGGGCCGGAGAAACCGCTGTTGGCCAGTATACGTGCGCAAGCGGGCTCCGAGCGCGGGAACGGGGTAGACCCCGAGAGAAGGGGAAGCTCGCAGCTGAGCTCACGCTACTATCACCACCCGGCCGGAGAAACCGTGATTTGCAATCCTACGTGCACGAGCGGGTTCCGAACGCGGGGGCGGGGTAGAGTCCGGGACGAGCGGAAGTACGCAGCTGAGCGGAAGCCGGCAAACATGCCCGCCCCAATAAACCTTGGTTTCTGACCCTGCGCAGAAGGGCCCTGGCCTCGAGGGCAGGGCTAAAGCTCCAGATGGGCAATAGCTTACAGCTGAGAGCACGTCAAAAGCCCAGCCTAACCTGTGAAACTGTAGCGAGCAGGCTCCGACTGCTGGTTCTGGGCGGAAGTCCGGAAATAGTCTGGGTCCGCAGATAAGCAAAGGTGCTCACCTATACCCTTGGTGCTAAGTCTTGTGGCTTCAGTGACAGCCCCTCCCATGGAGGAGAGGCAGAAATCACAGCAAAAGCCACAGTGGGCCGGCACTGGCAATGCTCATACCCAACCACCCTAGGCACCGGCAGAGGGGGTGGGGGGCCTGCAGACAGACCACACCTAGAGAACACAAAAGCAACACCTACTGAACTCCAGTGGCCACAACTTGCTTATACACAGAAAAAATGGGCAGGCAGAGGAATGCAAACCAAATGAATCAAGAGAAATCCCCAGAGAATGACCTGAATGAACCAGATATAATCAAATTACCAGAAGCAGAATTTAGAATAATGATAGTTAAGATATTCAAAGAAATTAGAGCAACAATGGATAGTCATTATGAACACCTAAATAAAGAGATAACAAGTATAAAAAACAAAATTGAAATAATAAAAAAGAATCAGACAGAAATGACAAATACAATATCAGAACTGAAGACGACAATGGAAGGAATTAAAAGCAGGATGAATCACGCTGAGGATTGAATCAGCGAGTTAGAAGACACAATAAAAAAAGGCACAGAAGCAGAGAAGAATAAGGAAAAGAGACTTAAAAAATGTGAGGAAACTCTAAGGGAGCTTTGTGACAACATGAAGAGAAACAACATTCGCATCATAGGGCTGCCTGAAGAAGAGGAGAGAGGACAGGAAATGGAAACTTTGTTCAATCAAATCATAGCAGAAAACTTTCCGAAATTAAGGCTGGGAAACACTCCACACATTCAAGAAGCACACAGAACTCCATTAAAGAGAAACCCAAAAAGATCTACACCAAGACACATCATAGTTAAAATACCAAAGCTAATGGATAAAGAAAAAATTTTAAAAGCTGCTAGAGAAAAAAAGGCTATCACATACAAAGGAGCCCCCATAAGGATGACATCTGACTTCTCAACAGAAACACTTGAGGCCAGAAGGGAATGGCAAGATATAATCAAAGTAATGCAGAACAAGAACCTACAACCAAGACTACTATATCCAGCAAGGCTAACATTTAAAATTGAAGGAGAAATAAAGAGCTTCCCAGAAAAAGAAAGCCTAAAGGAATTCATAAAAAGCAAACCAATTCTGCAAGAGATACTAAGGGACCTCTTGTGAACAGTTTAAAGGGAGGAATGAATAGAGCAAAAGAAGAATACAGCTTTAAAGAATAAAATGGCAATAAACAACTACATATCAATAATAACCTTAAATGTAAATGGATTAAATGATCCAATCAAAAGACATAGGGTAGCTGCATGGATAAAGAAACAGGACCCATACATATGCTGTCTACAAGAGACACACCTTAAAACAAAAGATGCTCATAGACTGAAGGTAAAAGGATGGAAAAAAATATTTTATGCAAATGGAAATGAAAAAAAAGCAGGGGTAGCAATACTTATATCAGACAAAATGGACTTTAAAACAAAGGCTATAGTAAGATATAAAGGAGGACACTACATAATGATAAAATGAACAATTCAACAGGAAGATATAACTATTGTAAATATCTATGCACCAAATATAGGAGCCCCGACATACATAAAGCAGACTTTGATGGATATAAAGGGCGAGATTAACAGCAATACTATCATAGTAGGGGATTTCAATACCCCTCTAACAACACTGGATAGATCCACAAGAAAGAAAATTAATAAAGAAACAGCAGACTTAAAGGACACACTAGATCAACTTGATTTAATAGATATCTTCAAAACTTTTCACCCTAAAGCAGTAGAATATACATTCTTCTCAAGCGCTCATGGTACTTTTTCTAGGATAGACCACATGTTAGGACACAAAAATGGTCTCAATAAATTTAAGAAGATTGATATCATATCAAGCATTTTCTCTGATCACAATGCCATGAAACTAGAAATTAACAACAAAAGAAAAACTGAAAAATACTCAAACACTTAGAAACTAAATAGCATGTTATTAAATAAAGAATGGATTAACAATGAGATCAAAGACGAAATAAAAAAGTTTCTAGAAACAAATGATAATGAGCATACATCAACTCAAAATTTATGGGACACAGCAAAAGCAGTTCTGAGATTGAAGTTTATTGCACTACAGGCATATCATAAGAAGATAGAAAAAGTTCAAATAAGCAACCTGACCCTGCATCTAAAAGAACTAGAAAAACAACAGCAAATAAAACCCAGGACAAGTCGAAGGAAGGAAATAATAAAGATCAGAGCAGAAATAAATGACATAGAGGCTAAGGAAACAATACAGAGGATCAATGAAACAAGAAGCTGGTTCTTTGAAAAGGTAAACAAGATTGAGGAACCTTTAACTAGACTCACCAAGAAAAAAAGAGAGAGGACTCAAATAAATAAAATTAGAAAGGACAGTGGAGAAATAACAACTGACACACAGAAATACAAAACATTGTAAGAAAATACTATGAAGAACTATATGCCAAAAAATTAGACAGTCTTGGTGAAATGGACAAATTTCTTGAATCATATAACCTTCCAAAAATCAATCTGGAAGAATCAGAACACCTAAACAGACCAATTACAACAAATGAGATAGAAACAGTTATCAAAAAACTCCCAAAAAAGAAAAGTCCTGGGCCTGATGGCTTCACAAGTGAATTCTATCAAAAATTCAAAGAAGAACTAACTCCTATCCTTCTCAAGCTATTTCAAAAAATTCAAGAGGAAGGAACACTTCCAAACTCCTTTTATGAGGTGAGCATAATTCTGATCCCAAAACCGGGCAAAGACAACACAAAGAAAGAAAATTATAGGCCTATATCCCTGATGAATTTAGACGCTAAAATTCTCAACAAAATATTATCCAACCGGATCCAGCAATATATGAAAAAAATCATACACCACGATCAAGTGGGATTTATTCTGGAGAGGCAAGGCTGGTTCAATATTCGCATATCAATCAATGTGATTCATCACATAAACAAAAGGAAGGACAAAAATCACATGATAATTTCAATAGATGCAGAAAAGGCATTTGATAAAATCCAGCACCCATTCATGCTCAAAACTCTCAGTAAAGTGGGAATACAGGGATCATTCCTTAACATGATAAAGGCCATCTACGATAAACCGACAGCAAACATCATACTAAATGGACAAAAATTAAAAGCAATTCCCTTAAGATCAGGAACCAGGCAGGGTTGCCCACTTTCACCACTCTTATTCAACATAGTTCAGGAAGTCCTAGCTACAGCAATCAGACAAGAAGAAGAAATAAAAGACATCCAAATTGGAAAAGAAGAATTAAAACTGTCACTATTTGCAGATAATATGATATTGTATATTGAAAACCCTAAAGTCTCAGTCAAAAAACTACTGGACCTTATAAATGAATTCAGCAAGGTGGCAGGATATAAAATTAATACTCAGAAATCAGAGGCATTTCTATACACCAACAATGAAATATCAGCAAAAGAAATTAAGGAAACAATCTCCTTCACTATTGCAGCCAAAAAAATAACGTACCTAGAAGTAATTTAACCAAGGAGGTTAAGGATTTGTACTCGGAAAATTTTAGAACATTGATAAAAAATCAAGGGAGATACAAACAAGGGGAAGCATATACCGTGCTCATGGCTAGGAAGATTAAACATCATTAAAATGTCTATATTACCAAAAGCAATTTATAAATTCAATGCAATACCAATTAAAATACCAATGACATACTTCAAAGATATAGAACACATATTCCAAAAATTTATATGGAACCAAAAAAGAACACGAATAGCCTCAGCAATCTTAAAAAGAAAAAATAAAGCAGGCGGTATCACGCTTCCTGATATCAAGGTTTACTACAAGGCCATTATTCTCAAGACAGCCTGGTACTGGCATAAGAACAGGCACATAGATCAATGGAACAGAACAGAGGACCCAGAAATAAACCCACAGCTTTATGGACAACTGATATTTGACAAAGGAGGAAAGAACATACAATGGAGTAAAGACAGCCTCTTTAACAAATGGTGTTGGGAAAATTGGACATCTACCTGCAAAAAAATGAAACTAGACCATCAACTTACACCATTCACAAAAACAAACTCAAAATGCATAAAAGATTAAATGTAAGCCGTGAAACCATAAGCATCTTAGAAGAAAACATAGGCAGCAAGCTCTCCGACATCAGTAGCAGCAGTATATTTGCCGATTTATCTCCACGGGCAACTGAAATAAAAGGTAAGATAAACAAATGGGACTATATCAAACTAAAAAGGTTTTGCACAGCTAAAGACAATAGGAACAGAATAAAAAGACAAACCACACAATGGGAGAACATATTCAACAGCACATCTGATAACGGGTTAATAACTAAAATTTATAAAGAACTTATAAAACTCAACACCAGGAAGACAAACAACCCAATCAAAAAATGGGCAAAAGAAATGAATAGAAATTTCTCCAAAGAGGACATACAGATGGCCAATAGGCATATGAAAAAATGCTCAACATCACTAATCATTAGAGAAATGCAAATTAAAACCACAATGAGATATCACCTCACACCAGTCAGAATGGCACTTATCAGCAAAACAATACAGAATAAGTACTGGCGAGGATGTGGAGAAAAGGGAACCCTTCTGCACTGCTGGTGGGAATGCAGACTGGTGCAGCCACTGTGGAAAACAGTTTGGAGATTCCTCAGAAAATTAAAAATCGAACTGCCTTTTGACCCAGCTATCCCACTTTTAGGAATATACCCTAAGAACACCATAGCACTGTTCGAAAAGAAGAAATGCATCCCCATGTTCGTGGCAACATTGTTCACAATAGCGAAGATCTGGAAACAGCCCAAGTGTCCGTCAGAAGACGAGTGGATTAAAAATCTTTGGTACATATATACTATGGAATACTACTCAGCCATAAGAAACGATGACATCGGATCATTTATAACAAAATGGATGTACCTTGATAACATTATACGGAGTGAAATAAGTAAATCAGAAAAAAAGAAAAACTGAGAACAGCATGATTCCATACATACGTGGGACATAAAAGTGAGAATATGAGACATGGAGAAGAGAGTGGTGGTTATGGGATGGGGGGAGGGAGGGAAGAGTGGGATAGGGAGGAGGGGAGGAACACAGGGAAAACCAGATAGAAGGTGACAGAGGACAATTTGACTTTTGGTGATGGGTATGCAACACAATTGAATGATAAGATAACCTGGAGATGTTTTCGTTGTACATATGTACTCTGGTTTATTGGTGTCACCCCATTAGAATTAATAATAATGAAATATATATTAAAAATAAATAAATAAATAAATAAATAAATAAATAAATAAATAACTTGTGTCTGACCTTCCTGAATCTTATAGCTTGGTGGAGTTAGTAGGCATCAAGATATAAATTGTGATACGAAAAACAAAAAAGTGAAATAAAAGACAGCAATGGAGAGGATGACCAGGCTGTGGCGCAGTGGATAGAGCATCGGACTGAGATGAAGAAGACCCAAGTTTGATACCCCAAGGTCACCAGTTTGAGCATGAGCTCATCTGGTTTCAGCAAAAACTCAGCAGCTTGGACCCAAGGTCACTGGCTTGAGCAAGGGGTTACTCAGTCTGCTGAAGGCCCACGGTCAAGGCACTTATGGAAAAGCAATCAATGAACAACTAAGGCAGGGGTGCTCAATGCATCCATCACGATCTACTGGTCAATCGCGAAGGAAGTGTGGGTAGATCGCATGACATTAAAAAGGCGTTTGTCTTTTTTTTTTTCCAAGCTAACTTTCCTTTATTATTACTAATTTTAATGGGGTGACACCAATAAATCAGGGTACATATGTACAATGAAAACATCTCCAAGTTGTCTTATCATTCAATTGTGTTGCATACCTGTCACCCAAAGTCAAATTGCCCTCTGTCACCTTCTATCTGGTTTTCCCTGTGCCCCTCCCCTCCTCCCTATCCCAGCCTTCCCTCCCACCCCCCACCCCGTAACCACCACTCTCTTGTCCATGTCTCATAGTCTCACTTTTATGTCCCACCTATGTATGAAATCATGCTGTTCTCAGTTTTTTTTTTCTGATTTACTTATTTCACTCCGTATAATGTTATCAAGGTACATCCATTTTGTTATAAATGATCTGATGTCATCATTTCTTATGGCTAAGTAGTATTCCATAGTATATATGTACCAAAGCTTTTTAATCCACTTGTCTTCTGATTGGCATACAGGGTAGCCAATCTGACGTCTGAACTTTTGACACCCTATGCATGCACGTTAAACCGCGCTAATTTGTTCAGTTAAATTGATGCATAGTTAACCTTCAATTTATTTAAACTAAATACAACAAAGGGTATAAAAATGAGTGCCATAGCTGGTCTTCGTAAGAGGCCTAAAACCTTTCACTTTCATACAGAATGGGAGGTGATTTTTTTCACTATGTCATATTCTAAGTGCGTTTGTCTCATCTGTCTGTGTGCCATTGCTATTCCAAAGAAGGGAAATGTGGAGCAGCTTTTTCGGACTGTTCATAAAAACTATGACATTGACTTTCCTCTGAAAAGAGAGCTGAGAAGGAGAAAGGTGAAAGAAGAATACACAATATTAAATAGTAATAATAGTAACTTAAATAATGATAATATAGAAGAAATAAATTTATGTTTTGCATTTTTATTGTTGGTAGATCATTTTGACTTGGTCATCTTATAAGTATCTTGCAAGCTGAAAAAGTATGGGCACCCCTGAACTAAGTTGTCAAAACGAAAAACTGATGATTGATATTTCTCATCTCTCTTCATTCCTGTCTGTCTATCCCTCTATCTGACTCTCTCTCAGTCTCTGTAAAAAAAAATAAATAAAGACAGTAATAGAGAAACCAATATAGAGTGGATAGTCCAGACAGTCCTTTTTTGTCTACTGCATGAACCTCAGACCAGATTAGATAAAGAACCAAAAGCCAGGAATGGAGTAAAATCTTTTCAATCAGGAATCTCATGCCAACATTCCAAGGTCAGAAGATGGCACTTTGATGAACTGCAAAACAGCTAGTGTACCCAGAGCATGAACGAGGATGAGAGTGAAAACTTGAAATTATTATAGAAATTATTTATTGTAAGCTTTCAATGTGTGCAGTTATTTAATTAACTCCAAAAGGTAGCAGGTAATCCAACAACTCCTGGAATTTTATTTTACCTCATGTTCTTCATGACTTTAACCTTCACTGTGAAAGAATTGGAGAGAGTATATAAAGAACTTTTTGTGTTGGAAGGCTCCACCTTTAAATCACATTTAATGCTCCTCAGATTATAGGGGGTCCTCAGGTTATGAAAGTCTCAACATACAATGTTTCAAGTTTATAACACTTACTCATATAAAAACTCAAACAAATTGACAAGTGAGTGTTTCAGCTTATGTCATAGCTTAATACTTACAGACTACTTGGGCAAACTAGTTTGGTTGTGTGTGGCAGAAGATTATACAGTATTATTTTTCTATAGTGTAGTTATGTTTTTTATGATCTAGATTATGATTTTAAAATCGTGTTAGGAAAGGTAAGTGACTTACATCAAAATTCAAGTTACATCACTGTTGTAGGAATGGAACTGTGTCATAACTCTAGGAACTCCTGCACTTGGAAGAAATGGAAAAGTGGTTTTTTTTTTCTTACTTTTGTTTTATTTTAAAATTGTGCTAAAAAACACATAAAATGAGTTCAACCCTCTTAAGAAATTTGTAAGTGTACAATATAGTATTGTTAACTGTAAGCATAAGGTTGTAGTATATATTTCAAATAGTTTCATATTGCATAACTAAAATTTTATATCCATTCAACAACTCTCCCACCAATAAAATTATGACCACATATAGGACATAAAATGTCATTTTTGTTCTCTATAGCTATAAAGGTTTGAATCCAGCTAGTATAAAATTATGTATTTGTTAAACAAATATATATGTTGAGTATTTACTATTTTGTGTATAAAATTCCTGGCACTGGGGTTTATTTGTGAATAAATCAAAGTCATTGTCTAAAAGTGAGTTATGTTTTAATAGGGAAGAAAGACAGTAGAAAACCAATGATATGAACTATAATGAGAGGTAGTGATGTATTTTTTAAACACATAAAATGAATGAGGAGGAAAAGAACAGCAGAGAAAGGGGATAGAGGAGTGAATGAAGAGGGTCTATTTTACACGAGGTGGTCAGAGAAGGCCTTTCCATGGTGACATTTTAGTCAGTAGTGATGCAGTTAAACCATGTGCTATAGAAAAAATATAAAAACGTATCTGAGCTTTGAATTCTATACTCTAGGTATTCCTATTAATATTTGAGCATTCAGAAATGCTGCTTTAGGCTAATCATTCCTTTGAAACAATGTTCTCCTAAAAAAAGCACAATGCAAATAATTAGATTTTCTCTTAATATATTGACATCACATTACAGACCTATATGCAAGATCATATTTAGGTATACTTAATTAAAATTCTGGCTGTTTTAAAACTCATTTATTATCTCATTTTAGTAGTTGTCAAATGTGGTAGGGGCGAGGGTAGAGGGTTAACTCACTTTTCTGCCTGGGTTTTTTTTATTACTTATGCAAACCAAGCACAAAACATCTCATATAAATGATGTTTTTGATTTTTTCAACTTTCAAGTTATAAAGTAACAACTTCACTTAATGACTCACTTTAGTCTATAAGATATGAAGTCATTAAAATACGTTTTTAAAAAAAAGGAGTGTGGAGTGCACAAGTCTATTTTATTTGATTTGTCTACAAAACTTTTCCACTGACCCTTATTCTTGAGTTGATATTAAGGTGAAGATTCTACAAGATCATTAATAACCTTGGGCCGATACTGACCTTATACAGGTTAATCTATCATAGAATCCAGTCCACAGGGTCAAAGGCAAGAGAACATCAATAAAAGATTCAAAGCAGTTTACTTTGTTTCTAATATATTTCTCTACTAGTTGATAGAATATGCAATAATGAGCAATAGTCAGTCATTTGTATAATTCTCACAGAATTGTAATTTCAGAAGCACAGATCTGCAATCTGTCAAAAAGGAAGAGGGGAGACATTACAAAGCAACCCTCTTTTGTACATTAACTGTTTTTTTAAAAATGTATTGATTTTAGAGAGAGTGAGGGAGAGTGAGAGACAGAAACATTAATCTATTTCTGTATGTGCCCTGACCATAGAACAAACTGGCAACCTTTGTGTACAAAACAACCCATTTTATTGAGAGTTTTAAACATAAGTGGATGTTTTATCTTATTGAATGCTGTTTCTGCATCTATTGATAGGATCATATAATTTTTGTTCTTTGGTCTATTGATGTGGTGTATTATATTGACTGATTTGTGTATGTTGAACCATCCTTGTGCTCCTGGTATAAATTCCACTTGATTATTATTTAAGGAATTGTATTTTATTTGTTAGTATTTTGTCTAGGACTTTTGTATCTGTATTCATCAGAGATATTGGTATGTAGTTTTCTTTTTTATATGTCTTTGTCAGGTTTTGGTATCAGGTTTATGTTAAACTCATAAAAAGTATTAGAAAGTATTGCCTCTTTTTCAATTTTTTGGAAGACTTTGAGAAGGATAAGTACCAAATATTCCTTTAATGTTTGCTAGAATTCACTAGTGTAACCATCTGGTCCTGGACTTTACTTTTTAGGAGGTTTTTATAATTGTTTCTATTTTCTCACTGTTTATCAATCTATTTAGGCTTTCTATTTCTTTATGACTCAGTCTAAAAAGATTGTATAGTTCTAGAAACTTATGCATTTCTTCTAGATTGTTGAATTTGGTGACATATAATCTTTCATAGTTTTCTAGTATAATCCTTTGTATATCTATGATGTCTGTGATATTTCTCCTCCTTAATTTTGGTTTCTGTTTATATAAGTTCTTTCTCTTTTATCCTTAGTGAGTCTAGCCAGGGGTTTATTAGTTTTATTGATCTTTTCAAATAACCAGCTCATTGTTGTATTAATTTATATATATTTGTTCTCTATTTTATTTAATTCTGCTCTGGTTTTTATTATTTCCTTCTGCTGATTTTGGGTTACTTTGTTCTTTTCTAGTTCTTTATGATGTAACATTAGATTGTTTACTTGGGATCTCTCTTGTTTCTTGATATAAGCCTATAATAGTAGAAACTTCCCTTTTATTCCTGTTTTTGCTGCATCCCAGAATTTTGGTATGTGTGTTGTCATTCTCATTTGTCTGTATGTATCTTTTGATCTCTGCTTTTATTTCTTCCTGACCCAGTTGTTTGTTCATTTGTTTGTTTTGAAGTATGTTGTTTACCACATTTTTGTGAGTTTCTTTGCTTTCTTTTCTTAGTTGATTTCTAGTTTCAGAGCAACAAGGTCAAATAATATGGTTGGTATGATTTAAGTCTTCTTTAATTAGTTGAGGCTAGTTTCGTGGCCCAAAATATGATCTATCCTTGAGAATGGTTTATGTGCACTAGAAAAGAATGTATAACCCAGTGTTCTGGGATAAAATGTCCTGTTATTCTCAATTATGTCAACTTGGTTTATTGCAGGGGTCCCCAAACTTTTTACACAGGGGGCAAGTTCACTGTCACTCAGACCATTGAAGGGCCGCCACATACAGTACTTCATACACTGACCACCAATGAAAGAGGTGCCCCTTTCGGAAGTGTGTGGGGGGGCTGGATAAATGACCTCAGGTGGCCGCAATTTGGCCCATGGTCCAGTTCACTGTCCCTCAGACCATTGGAGGGCCACCACATACAGTACTTCATACACTGACCACCAATGAAAGAGGTGTCCCTTCCGAAAGTGCGGCGAGGGCCAGATAAATGGCCTCAGGTGGCTGCAGTTTGGCTTGTGGGATGTAGTTTGGGGACCTCTGGTCTAGCATGTCATTTAAGGCAAATATTTTTTTGTTGTTTTTCTGTTTGGATGATCTGTTTAAAATGTCAATGGCATGTTGAGTTCTCCAACAATGACTATATATTTTTTTTGTTTTAGTTCTGTTAGTAGGTTTTTGAATATATTTTGGTGCTCACGGGTTTGATGTATATATAATAAAGAGTATTATGTCTTTTTGATATATTGTTCCCTTTATCATTATGAAATGTCCTTCTTTGTTGTCTCTTGTTACCTTTGTGGTCTTGAAATCAGTATCATCAGATATAAGTAATTGTGAGGTTGGTGGGCAATGGGGGAAGGTCACATGAAGAACCAGACCCGAGAACTTTGGCTAGAACTGCCCACACCCATGCACGCCCAAAAACACTTCCCAAAAGTCCTTTGGAAAACAGCAACTGTCTGCCAGCCATTGAAATTTTGCCACGTCATATTAACTCGACCACCCTAAACAACCCCTTTAAATTACCCCCACGTGGATTCCTCCATGCAACTTCCTGGCCCCTGTCCCTTGGACCAGAGAACCTCTTCTGAGAAGCGCTGTACTAAATAAATCTTTTGCTTATCCACACTTAGTGGCTATGCCCTTCCTTCTTCCTCGGTGGAGAAAATACCTTACATTGGTGCTGAAACCCAGGAGGAGTTGAACTCTGCACAGATCGCTCCTCTCCCCTTCCCCTCTGAGAAAAAAACAGGACCTCCAACCTCCCACCCACTTTCGCACATGGTGCGGTAAGTCCCCTGCCTCCACCTCCCCTCAGTTCTTTTTGCCGAGACTCCCTGTCTGTAATCACAGCTGCGTCAGGGACCTTTTATCCATTCCAAATGCTTGTGTACCCGTGGAGATGTCCCAGGCACATCCACTCTACTTAACCATCTGGTGGCCAGACCTTGAGTTGCAGGACATCAATTCTCTTCTCTGACCACACCAAGAACTGAGGGCGACAGTGGGGACACAGAAATCTAAACCAGATCCAAAAACACTCCTGGAGTGCCTTATTTGAAATCTCTCCCTCCCTAAAGAAAAAGAAACTGTTCTTCTTCTCCATTGTGGCCAGGACACAGAACCCACTGAATAATCAAACCAGGTGGACTCCTTAGGGACTTTTGAATTTAATACCCTCACCAATTTAACTATCGCCAAAAAAGCTGGTAACTGGTTGGACCCTTACATTCAGGGCTTCTAGTATTTATGCTCCCATCCTAATCTTTGTGCTACCTGCTACATGGTGCAGGCTTTTTTTGGCCAGAGAAACCTCACCTAAACCCTTCACTACTGATCTTTCCTCCTTTGCCGACCCCCAACTCTCTTCCCCTCTGTCTTGGCTCCTTTTGGGCTCCTTTCATCCTATTGGGCTCCTCCCCTCACTTCGTGAATTCAATTTCTCATTTACCTGCAAATACCAGTCTCTCTTTCTCCTCTCCTGCCAGCCAGGGGTCCCTCTCTTCTCCACTGTGTCAGGTCCTTCTCCAGACGCCTTTAGCACTCATGCCAATTTGCAGGGCTCCTGTCTCCATAGCCCAACCCCAAGCTTCTTGCAGGAAGTCCTGGCCCTGTTCTGCCTTTGGCTCCGGCATTTATGGCTGGATCTGGGTGCTGGGTTCCCCAGAAGACCCCCTCCTTTTATTCTCAACATCCAGACCCCTATCTGAGACCTGTGAACATAGCATTTAAAGTTTTTAAAGGTCGCAGCTAGTAGAAAAAAGACGAGGCTGTTCACCAAGCCTGCATGCAGCAGAAGCTGCCACTCCAAATCCAGGTTCTTGTGGCAGCCCTGAGCCTGCAGAGCAACAGGGGCAAGGCACAGGAGGTGCCCGACCCAAGTGCGTTTTGCAAAGAAGATACCCACCAAGAGCTTGCTTTAAATGTGGCAAGGAGGGTCATTAGTCCCAGCAGTGCCCCTGCCCGAGGCCACCCACTAAGCCCTGCCCTAACTGCAAGCAGCCCGGTCACTGGCAGAGCGATTTCCCCTTTTGGGTAACAGGCTCTTCCTTGGTGCCTCTAAGTGGAGGACCCACCTAAATGGGAGTCCAAGCCAGCCAGGCAGGCCCATCACTCAAACTCCTAGGCTTCATGGACAATTGACACGGCCTGGACTCAAAGACCAAGTCTCGAGTAATGCTGCAACTAGCGGGTAAGTCTATCTCATTTCTTGTGGACACGAGGGCTACCTTTTCTGTCTTGCCATCACACTCTGGATCTCTAGTTCCCTCATAGGTCTTGGTTATGGGAGTGAATGGGACCCCTTCGCACACCACCACTGACATGCAGTTGGACGGAATCCCCTTTTTGCACTCCTTACTTGTGCCCTCTGAAAAGAAAGGGGTTTCCTCACTACCAAGGGCTCCCCATAATTGATATACTACCCTCATTTCTAAACGTCTCTCACCTCAAGCTTGCCCCCATGCAGGACCGCTGGCGGTCAGAACCACTGGGCCCTATCCATCTCCTGCTCACCAAAAGGTTGGACCCTGAAGATCCCCCTGTTGCTCCTGTCCCTCCAACCAGTAACCTGCCACCAGAGTGAGTTAAACAGGGAGCAATGCTGTTCAATGAGACTGGCCCAATGGCAGTAAGCATTCGAGGTCCTCAACCATCTGCAAGAGAAACTGAGCAAGAATCTCTCCTCCACCAATGCACTTAACTCCTGATGGCAGCCACCCATCCTCACCTGGGCTGCCCCTATCCTAGGTCCTCTTCTAATTATCAACATATTACTCATATGTTTATTTATCCTTGTACTTCAAATGTTTATTTATTTTTGTTCCTCTTCTCCTTTTCTTTGGATACAACAATTTTATACATATTAGGCAGATGCAAATTATTCCACAGTTTAATGATGCCCTGGTTATTTTTTTTCAGTTTTATTTTCTTTTGGTGTTTTATTTTGGATTGTTTGTATTGTTGTTTTTTCAATTTCACTAATTGTTTTTTCTGTGGTATATCATTTGCTCACAATTCTATTCAGTATATTTTTCAACACGTGAATTGTAATATTTATTTCCTAAAATTTTGTTTTATAACCTTTAATTTTTCATGTTTCTACTTAACATGCTTAATTTTCTTATACCTTTATAAATATATGAAACATAATTGTAGTAACTGTTTTAATGGCTTTGTCTACTAATTTTATTATCTGTTATATCTAACTCTGTTTCTATTGATTGATTTTTCTCCTTATAGATAAATAGTTTCCTGCTTCTTTGTATATCTGGTATCTTTTCTTAGATAGCACATATTGTAAATTCTATATTCTGGCTGCTGGATACATTTTTTTTTATATTTTATTATTATTAATTCTAATGGGGTGACACCAATAAATCAGGGTACATATGTACAATGAAAACATCTCCAGGTTATCTTATCATTCAATTGTGTTGCATACCCATCACCAAAAGTCAAATTGTCCTCTGTCACCTTCTATCTGGTTTTCCCTGTGTCCTTCCCCTACTCCCTATCCCACTCTTCCCTCCCTCCCCCCATCCCATAACCACCACTCTCTTCTCCATGTCTCATATTCTCACTTTTATGTCCCACCTATGTATGAAATCATGCTGTTCTCAGTTTTTCTTTTTTTCTGATTTACTTATTTCACTCCGTATAATGTTATCAAGGTACATCCATTTTGTTATAAATGATCCGATGTCATCGTTTCTTATGGCTGAGTAGTATTCCATAGTATATATGTACCATAGCTTTTTAATCCACTCGTCTTCTGACGGACACTTGGGCTGGTTCCAGATCTTCGCTATTGTGAACAATGCTGCCACAAACATGGGGGCACATTTCTTCTTTTCAAACAGTGCTATGGTGATCTTAGGGTATATTCCTAAAAGTGGGATAGCTGGGTCAAAAGGCAGTTCGATTTTTACTTTTCTGAGGAATCTCCAAACTGTTTTCCACAGTGGCTGCACCAGTCTGCATTCCCACCAGCAGTGCAGAAGGGTTCCCTTTTCTCCACATCCTCGCCAGCACTTATTCTGTGTTGTTTTGCTGATAAGTGCCATTCTGACTGGTGTGAGGTGATATCTCATTGTGGTTTTAATTTGCATTTCTCTAATGATTAGTGATGTTGAGCATTTTTTCATATGCCTATTGGCCATCTGTATGTCCTCTTTGGAAAAATTTCTATTCATTTCTTTTGCCCATTTTTTGATTGGGTTGTTTGTCTTCCTGGTGTTGAGTTTTATAAGTTCTTTATAAATTTTAGTTATTAACCCCTTATTAGATGTGCTGTCGAATATGTACTCCCATTGTGTGGTTTGTCTTTTTATTCTGTTCCTATTGTCTTTAGCTGTGCAAAAACTTTTTAGTTTGATATAGTCCCATTTGTTTATCTTGCCTTTTATTTCAGTTGCCCGTAGAGATAAATCGGCAAATATACCGCTGCTACAGATGTCGGAGAGCTTGCTGCCTATGTTTTCTTCTAAGATGCTTATGGTTTCACGGCTTACATTTAAGTCTTTTATCCATTTTGAGTTTGTTTTTGTGAATGGTGTAAGTTGATGGTCTAGTTTCATTTTTTTTGCAGATAGATGTCCAATTTTCCCAACACCATTTGTTAAAGAGGCTGTCTTTACTCCATTGTATGTTCTTTCCTCCTTTGTCAAATATCAGTTGTCCATAAAGCTGTGGGTTTATTTCTGGGTCCTCTGTCCTGTTCCATTGATCAATGTGCCTGTTCTTATGCCAGTACCAGGCTGTCTTGAGTATAATGGCCGTATAGTAAACCTTGATATCTGGAAGAGTGATACCTCCGGCTTTATTTTTTCTTTTTAAGATTGCTGAGGCTATTCGTGTACATTTTTGGTTCCATATAAATTTTTGGAATATGTGTTCTATATCTTTGAAGTATGTCATTGGTATTTTAATTGGTATTGCATTGAATTTATAAATTGCTTTGGGTAATATAGACATTTTAATGATGTTTATTCTTCCTAGCCATGAGCACGGTATATGCTTCTACTTGTTTGTATCTTCCTTGATTTCTTTTATCAATGTTCTATAATTTTCCGAGTACAAGTCCTTAACCTCCTTGATTAAATTTACTCCTAGGTACTTTATTTTTTTGGCTGCAATAGTGAAGGGGATTGTTTCCTTAATTTCTTTTGCTGATATTTCATTGTTGGTGTATAGAAATGCCTCTGATTTCTGAGTATTGATTTTATATCCTGCCACCTTGCTGAATTCATTTATAAGGTCCAGTAGTTTTTTGACTGAGACTTTAGGGTTTTCAATATACAGTATCATATCATCTGCAAATAGTGACAGTTTTACTTCTTCTTTTCCAATTTGGATGCCTTTTATTTCTTCTTCTTGTCTGATTGCTGTAGCTAGGACTTCCAGAACTATGTTGAATAAGAGTGGTGAAAGTGGGCAACCCTGCCTGGTTCCTGATCTTAGGGGGATTGCTTTTAATCTATGTCCACTTAGTATGATGTTTGCTGTCGGTTTATCGTAGATGGCCTTTATCATGTTAAGGAATGATCCCTGTATTCCCACTTTACTGAGAGTTTTGAGCATGAATGGGTGCTGGATTTTATCAAATGCCTTTTCTGCATCTATTGAAATTATCATGTGATTTTTGTCCTTCCTTTTGTTTATGTGATGAATCACATTGATTGATATGCGAATATTGAACCAGCCTTGCCTCTCCAGAATAAATCCCACTTGATCGTGGTGTATAATTTTTTTCATATATTGCTGGATCCGGTTGGATAATATTTTGTTGAGAATTTTAGCGTCTAAATTCATCAGGGATATAGGCCTATAATTTTCTTTCTTTGTGTTGTCTTTGCCCGGTTTTGGGATCAGAATTATGCTCGCCTCATAAAAGGAGTTTGGAAGTCTTCCTTCCTCTTGAATTTTTTGAAATAGCTTGAGAAGGATAGGAGTGAGTTCTTCTTTGAATTTTTGATAGAATTCACTTGTGAAGCCATCAGGCCCAGGACTTTTCTTTTTTGGGAGTATTTTGATAACTGTTTTGATCACATTTGTTGTAATTGGTCTGTTTAGGTGTTCTGATTCTTCCAGATTGATTTTTGGAAGGTTATATGATTCAAGAAATTTGTCCATTTCACCAAGATTGTCTAATTTTTTGGCATATAGTTTTCATAGTATTTTCTTACAATGCTTTGTATTTCTGTTGTGTCAGTTGTTATTTCTCCACTGTCTTTTCTAATTTTATTCATTTGAGTCCTCTCTCTTTTTTTCTTGGTGAGTCTAGTTAAAGGTTCCTCAATCTTGTTTACCTTTTCAAAGAACCAGCTTCTTGTTTCATTGATCCTCTGTATTGTTTCCTTAGCCTCTATGTCATTTATTTCTGCTCTGACCTTTATTATTTCCTTCCTTCTGCTTGTCTTGGGTTTTACTTGTTGTTGTTTTTCTAGTTCTTTTAGATGCAGGGTCAGGTTGTTTATTTGAGCTTTTTCTAGCTTCTTATGATATGCCTGTAGTGCAATAAACTTCCCTCTCAGAACTGCTTTTGCTGTGTCCCATAATTTTGAGTTGATGTATGCTCATTATCATTGGTTTCTAGAAACTTTTTTATTTCTTCTTTGATCTCATTGTTAATCCATTCATTATTTAATTACATGCTATTTAGTTTCTAAGTGTTTGAGTATTTTTCAGTTTTTCTTTTGTGGTTAATTTCTAGTTTCATGGCATTGTGATCAGAGAAAATGCTTGATATGATTTCAATCTTCTTACATTTATTGAGACCATGTTTGTGTCCTAACATGTGGTCTATCCTAGAAAATGTACCATGAGCGCTTGAGAAGAATGTATATTCTACTGCTTTAGGGTGAAAAGTTCTGAAGATATCTATTAAATCAAGTTGATCTAGTGTCTCCTTTAAGTCTGCTGTTTCTTTATTAATTTTCTTTCTTGAGGATCTATCCAGTGTTGTTAGAGGGGTATTGAAATCCCCTACTATGATAGTATTGCTGTTAATCTCTCCCTTTTTATCCATCAAAGTCTGCTTTATGTATGTTGGGGCTCCTATATTTGGTGCATAGATATTTATAATAGTTATCTCTTCCTGTTGAATTGTTCCCTTTATCATTATGTAGTGTCCTCTTTTATCTCTTACTACAGCCTTTGTTTTAAAGTCCATTTTGTCTGATATAAGTATTGCTACCCCTGCTTTTTTTTCATTTCCATTTGCATGAAATATTTTTTTCCATCCTTTTACCTTCAGTCTATGAGCATCTTTTGTTTTAAGGTGTGTCTCTTGTAGACAGCATATGTAGGGGTCCTGTTTCTTTATCCATGCAGCTACCCTATGTCTTTTGATTAGATCATTTAATCCATTTACATTTAAGGTTATTATTGATATGTAGTTGTTTATTGCCATTTTATTCTTTAAAGCTGTATTCTTCTTTTGCTCTATTCATTCCTCCCTTTAAAGTGTTCACAAGAGGCCCCTTAGTATCTCTTGCAGAATTGGTTTGGTTTTTATGAATTCCTTCAGGCTTTCTTTTTCTGGGAAGCTCTTTATTTCTCCTTCAATTTTAAACATTAGCCTTGCTGGATAAAGTAGTCTTGGTTGTAGGTTCTTGTTCTGCATTACTTTGATTATATCTTGCCATTCCCTTCTGGCCTCAAGTGTTTCTGTTGAGAAGTCCGATGTCATCCTTATGGGGGCTCCTTTGTAGGTGATAGCCTTCTTTTCTCTAGCAGCTTTTAAAATTTTTTCTTTATCCATTAGCTTTGGTATTTTAACTATGATGTGTCTTGGTGTAGATCTTTTTGGGTTTCTCTTTAATGGAGTTCTGTGTGCTTCTTGAATGTGTGGAGTGTTTCCCAGCCTTAATTTCGGAAAGTTTTCTACTAAGATTTGGTTGAACAAAGTTTCCATTTCCTGTCCTCTCTCCTCTTCTTCAGGCAGCCCTATGATGCGAATGTTGTTTCTCTTCATGTTGTCACAAAGCTCCCTTAGAGTTTCCTCACATTTTTTAAGTCTCTTTTCCTTTTTCTTCTCTGCTTCTGTGCCTTTGTTTATTGTGTCCTCTAACTCGCTTTTTCGATCCTCAGCGTCATCCATCCTGATTTTAATTCCTTCCATTGTGGTCTTCAGTTCTGATACTGTATTTGTCATTTCTGTCTGATTCTTTTTTATTATTTCAATTTCATTTTTTTATACTTGTTATCTCTTTATTTAGGTGTTCATAGTGACTATCCATTGTTGCTCTAATTTCTTTGCACATCCTAATTATCATTATTCTAAATTCTGCTTCTGGTAATTTGGTTATATCTGGTTCATTCAGGTCCTTCTCTGGGGATTTCTCTTGATTCATTTGGTTTGCATTCCTCTGCCTGCCCATTTTTTCTGTGTATAAGCAAGATGTGGCCACTGGAGTCCAGTAGTTGTTGCCTTTGTGTTCTCTAGGTGTGGTCTGTCTGCAGGCCCCCCACACCCTCTGCCGGTGCCTAGGGTGGTTGGGTATGAGCTTTGCCAGCGCCGGCCCACTGTGGCTTTTGCTGTGATTTCTGCCTCTCCTCCGTGGGAGGGGCTGTCACTGAAGCCACAAGTCTTAGCACCAAGGGTAGAGGTGAGCACCTTTGCTCAGCTGCGGACCCAGCCTATTTCCGGACTTCCGCCCCGAACCAGCAGTCGGAGCCTGCTCGCTACAGTTCTGCGGGTTAGGCGGGGCTTTTGACGTGCTCTCAGCTATAAGCTTTTGCCCGTCCGGAGCTTTAGCCCCGCCCTCGAGGCCAGGGCTCTTTGCGCAGGGTCGGAAACCAAGGTTTATTGGGGCGGGCCTGTTTGCTGGCTTCTGCTCAGCTGCGTACTTCCGCTCGTCCCGTACTCTAACCCGCCCCTGCGTTCGGAGCCAGCTCGTGCACGTATGAATGCAATCCGCCGTTTCTCCGGCCGGGTGGGGATAGTAGTGTGGGCTCAGCTGCAAGCTTCCACTTGTCTCGGGGTCCACCCCGTTCCTGCGCTCGGAGCCCGCTTGCGCACGTATACTGGCCAACAGCGGTTTCTCCGGCCCGGGGGTTGGGGGGTGGGGAGGTTGGGGGCTGGTAGCGTCAGCTCAGCCGCGAGCCCCTGCCCGTCCCTGGTCCTAGCCCCGTCCCCGCGGTCAGGGCCAGCTTGCGCAGGGCCTGCCCGTTCCTGGCCTCCCGCTTTGTCCCCGTAGTTGGGATTAAAGGCGGGCCCGCAGCTTCCGGACCATTTTCGCGCGTCCCCTCCGACCTTCTGGGCTAGACCGATTTCCCACCGGCTTGGCCTCTGCCCATGCCGACAGAACCGCCTTTCAGCGTTCTGTCGCCCCATACCCCCAAGCAGCCCTTAGCAGAGTAGGAAGGGACCTAATACTCCACACTGTAGGCCTGGGAGCTCCCTCACTTGTTTCACAGCTCAAAACTGTCCAAACGCCTCTCCTGGGCTCTGGGACTGCAAGCTGGGGCTTGGTTCCTGGGACCCAGGTCCCTCCCTCTCCGCCAAACTTTCCTCCCGCCGGGCTGCCGTTTGCTCCGGGGAGCTGGGCAGCCCTCTTCATGTTTTCGCTATTCCTACCAGTCTCAATGTGGCTTCTGCAGTGTTCCTTGGTTGAAGAATCCACTTAGTTTAGTTCATAGTTGGTTTATCCAGATGATGGTTCTTTAAATAGAGTTATAATCCACTTTGCTTCTGGGAGTTGGAAGTTGGTACGTCCGCCTACTCCGTCGCCATCTTGCTTCCTGGATACATTTTTTATTCCCATAAATATCAGTAAAATTTTTTCTTGGTTCTATTTAAATTCCTTAGAAGTTTGACCCTTTTGAAATTTTCTGTTAAGCTTTTAAAAATGGATATCAGAACTGAATTTAGGATTAATTTTGATCTATTCCTGAGGCAATAACTTTCAGATTACTACATTCAGGCTGGTCAATTGCTTATTTTCTTTCTCTTCAGAGATCATTGTCCTGGCTGCTTATCCTCCCACCCCCATTTTTTTTTACCATGGTTGGTATAACCAAATTCTGCACTTAGCCCTGTTACTCCTGCAGATTATTTTCTCTAATAATTATGCTGTTCTTTACCTGCTCACAATAAGTTTCCTCATTCCTCATACATAATATGCCATTTACTCAGGTGAAGACTCATAGGACCTCTGTTAATTTTGGGATTTGTTATCTCTATCTCTCTTTTTCTCCATTTCTATCCTCTAGCTCTCTCTTTCTTTGTCTCTCTATAATTATCTCTTCTTTGGTACTTTGCTTTGTGAACTTTAGCTACTTTGGTCTCTAAACTCCAAACTCATTCTATAATACCACATAGGTTACTGAACTCTGAACTGTGGTTTGGTTACTCCCCCTCTAGCCAATAAACCCAGTAATCATGAGACTACTTGGTTTTCTTCTTTCTGAGAAACTTATCTCAGTTACCTGATATTCAGTGTCTTAAAATTATTTCAGAGATTTTGTTCAGTATTATAATTATTTCAGGCAGGAGAAAAAAATCCTTTTAAAATATTATTAAATCATAATATTTTAATGAATTACTTTATATTTTTATGCATTTTTGTTAATTTTATGTGATTTTTAAATAGCAGGAAAAGTAGCAATGTGAGTTAAACTTATAAAGGCTGTCTCTAAACAATTTTTAATTTGCAGTGGAAGTTGTAGAGACAGAAAGCAGTCTTAATTGCTACTTAAGATAACTTTATTCCTGTTAATTATTTCCACAGTACTGAATAAAAGAACAAATTATATAAACATATACCCCTAGGCTACCTAGCCTCTGAACAGTGTATTAGAGCATAACATATCAAGCAAGGAATTTCCGTGTAGGCTGCTTTCTCATGTGTTGCTGAATAACTGCCTAAAGGGTTAAATGCTTTTTTAGTGGTCTCTTGATGGGACTGGGGATCTGGGTTGTTTGACTGTTGTCATTACTTCTTGCATAGTTTAGCAAAATGGTTTACAGTCTGCCTTCAGAGAAAGTAAAAGTAAACATGTTACTAAGTACATTGCTGCTGCCATTTTGAAGGTTTTTATTAAAATCCTATGGTTGCAGTTCTACAGGGGGATTCTCTGTAGACTTTCCTCAATGTTTTTCATAAAAATCTGATACCGTTCACTAAAGAGAATACTGTTAATGACAATAAGTTAAAAAGATTTAGCAGCATGAAAGAGTTAAATATTAGAAAATATTTACATATGCAAATTTTGCAGTAGCTATTAACCCTTGTATTTTTCAAATGTCATATGACATTGTAATTACAGAAACCTCTATCAACTTTAACATTACTGGTGCAGCTCATGATAAACCTCATTTATCTTAAATCTTGGCTATTCACTCCAATTAAAAAAAATAATACAAGCATTGTTATTATGTTTCTAAAAATTAGAGGTCAGTACAGTTTTCAAAAATAAATATGAATTTTGGTGTTGCTTTACTTTAATGACACATGAATTAAAATTGCATTATAATGAAATTGCTGCTGAATATTCCCATTAATACCAAACAAATTCATTATGACCAGCACAGTTATAATGAATGCTAAATTAATTAATAATAATTAACCAATTAAAGTGTTGCCTAATTGTTTTATTTTGTTTTTATGTATATTTTGGTCCTATTTTAACTGTTAGGTTAAATAGAGAATGTCATTAAATAATTCTTTTTTATTGCCTAACATTGGATAAGTGTTCACATTGTTTCCTGATGATCTATTTAACCCTTTTTGTTTTGCCTCAACCTTTTCACCTGTTACCATTTTATTTGATACTGCTATGGAAACTAGACAAGCAAATATAAGCTTTAATTTTATATGAGAAAAAAAACATTAAGATAAAAAGCAACAGTGTGCCCAAGATATATTCATCATATGCCTGGGTGAGCCACACAAGTGCTTGAATTTTTGGTCTCTTAAGTTCTGTTTAGATGTTAAAAAAACAAACAAAAAACAAAAGCTTTAGGCAGAGACTATCATGCAGAAATAATTAAGAGGATCCCTTGCATAAAAGTTCTTCAGCTTTAGAGAAAGAGAAAAACTTAATCTATTGAATTATTATTTATTATCAAAAACTCTTAAATCTTGATTAACCATTTGCTTTTGAGTTATTTAGAAACCTGTTAAGTTCACTAAATATTATCAACTGTTTTGTCACTGAGTGACAGTGTGTTGGCCTAGACAGCCTGTTGCCATGATGTAGCAATTTAGGAGCTCTTCCCTTATTCCTGTTGGGTATTCATATACTTCTCCCAAGTATGTAATATCCAGATCTTTTAAATTTTCCTTAAAAAAGGCCATTCATGGTGGCAGCTTACTCTTCAGAAACAATGACTATGGGTTATATTCAGTATTCAGAAATGTTTTGATCAATCTCAAAATGTAAACAAGTCAACATTAACTTAACCACTCACTAGAAGATTCACTTAAGGATCTAGATTTATGGTTCTTTTGATAAATAGGAATCTCAGTTAATATGTCTTCTATAATTTTGTATGTTAGGGATAAAATGGAATGGAGTAGAGACTGTACTCTTTGAGTACAGTGTTCATTTTCTTGTTCAGCACATGCTCCTCCACACATATTTCTTAACTTATTTATAAGACTTACATGGCCTTCATGTATATATTTGAGTTATGACACAAAATAATGTAATTTGAGATTGATATAAGGTTCTTTTTTTATCAAATCTCACTTATCTCCTTCCACAATGCTTGAGATTACCTTGGTAAGAAACATGTTTACAGGTAAAGTATTCTAGTGTGCTTGTGAGAATACGATGTAGAGCAGTATTTTATAAGCAGATTATATATAATCAAGGAGGCTCATGCCATAAATATCATGGAATCTTAAGAAAGCCCTGAAGAAATGGGATTAACATGATTTTAGATGGGAACTTTAGGAGATAGCTCTATCTAAACGCTAGAAAAAGACATCCTGAGGTCTGGGTCCTAAGGATGATATATGAGAGCTGTATGGCCAGTAGCTGTGTCCATCATAGCCATGCAGGTTCTTGCTGAATTCAGGCAGTTGGTAAAGAAACAGTGGAGCCAAAAAATGGTGGGCTCTTCCTTTATTAAAGTCTCACACCAACAGACACAGGAAAAACACTTCACTCTTCATTCAGAGTTCACAAAGCCCTGACACAGTATCCAGTTCCACACCAGAAGAATCTTCTCCAGTTTCTCCAAAAATTCAAAGGCCCCACCAGTCTTAGTGGAGCTCGCAAAACCTCTTGCCTCTGGTTCCCCATCTGCACACCTTCTCCTCTCTGTACAAACTGGCTTATTCTTCAGCACTCTGCATTCTCTCTGCAAACATGTCTTCTCTGTGCAAAACATGGCTTCTTTCTCCTTCTTTGCTTTTTACAAAATTTTCTGGCACAAAAACCTCTCCTCCAACACACATCAGCAAAACAACGGCCTTTCCCAAACAGTAAGGTAATTTGCAATTTCACAGACCACATATACCTGGTGCTGCCCAGTCCCCAATGCAAACTATAAGTGAGCAAATATAAAAATTATATTTTACGAACTTATTTGACAAACAAAAGCAACAGACATTGCTTTGGGGGGCTAGACTCAGATGAATGGCATTTGACAGAGAGTAGACAGTTAACAACAACGAGGATATTTTTAAAAAGTTGAATGTATTCATTGAACCTATGATTCACTTACATTCAATGTCATTTATCTCTGCAGCCTTCTGATGTTTTTTTATTAGCCATTTAAAAATGTTGTCTTAAGCCTGACCAGGTGTTGGCGCAGTCAATAGAGCATCAGACTGGGACTTGGAGGACCCTGGTTCCAGACCCTGAGGTCGCCAGCTTGAGCGCGGGCTCATCTGGTTTGGGCAAAAGCTCACCAGCTTGGGCCCAAGGTCGCTGGCTCCAGCAAGCGGTTACTCAGACTGCTGAAGGCTTGCGGTCAAGGCACATATGAGAAAGCAATCAGTGAACAACTAAGAAGTTGCAACAAAAAACTCATGATTGATGCTTCTCATCTCTCTCCATTCCTGTCTGTCTGTCCCTGTCTATCCCTCTGACTTTCTCTCTGTCCCTGAAAAAAAAAAAAGAAAAAAGTCACCTTAAAAAGAACTCTTGGAGTACTTATTGTGGAAAAGCATAAATTCATTCTGACTCTCAGAAATGATGGATTTCAAAGGAATCCTAAAATTGTGAATACATACTTACTCTACATCAATTAACTGTTATTTACTTTTATTTATTGTACTATTGTAGGTGATATAGTTACTAAATTTCTAGGAAGTAAGCCTCAATTTTACCATTGTGTAATAATTTAGTAAAAGCTTTTAAGAAGATTTACCCTATTTTCTTGGGTGCTTGCTATTAGTTGGAATGTGAAAGTAAGTGTTTTCAGTCATGACTAAACACTTTTATACCATACTGTTAAAAGATGTTGTGTGGGGCAAGGGAGCTTATTACTGTACTTCCATGTGTATAAGATGCACCTTTTTTTAAAAAAAATAGGGGTCTAAAAACTGGGTACATCTTATACAGTGGCTGTAGTTTTTTTACTTGCATTTCCCGCTTTTTTTTGCACTTGCTTTTACACTCATTATTGTAAATGAATAAAACATGAGTTTAATAACTTTATGTAATACTTTTTTTTTTTTAGATTTTGAGTCCCAAAATTAAGGTTTGTCTTATACATGGGAGTGTCTTATACATGGGAAAATACAATATATGACTATCTAAAAATCTTGGAAGATGATAATTTTGCTTCTATGATTAGATATCGATAATAATTACATAATATTGTTTTTAGTACTGTGTTTATGCTCTTTTAATCTTTATGAAAGGGTTATTTAATACAGTTGCCTAATATAGCTGTCATTTTCATGCCTTGATTAAGGTCTACCTAAAGGAAGTAAAAGTGATTCTAGGTTAAAATGGTTCTCCCTTCCTCCACTCTGTTTCCCTATGCTTAGAGTAATTATCCAGAGATGTTAAGATTGCCTATATTTCTTTTTCATAAAGTCCTTTCTCTTTAGAGCAACTAAATCTTTCCTTTTTCTTTTCTTTTTTTAAAAATAAACTTTTCCAACCTGTCTCTATACCCTAAACTGAGGCATAGATCTTGAAAACCTTTCATCAAAGGGATGGCTGCCCAATCCCTGAGTATTCTATCTCAGAACTTTTCATCATGGAGGTTTTGGGAATGTTTGGTGCCATCTGTGCCTTGATTTTCTTTTCTTCTGATTTTTCTTTTTTTTTTTTTTTTGATATGAGGTGTCAGCCGAGCCAGCCTGTGCCTCTGTTTTCTGCCAAAAGATGGAGAGAGGGAGAGAAATACCATAAACACTCAAATAAGATTTTTTTTTCAGTGTTTCTGGTATAAGCACTGTACATTTCTACTGAGTTTTCTATAAGAATTTGTTTTTATCATCCTTAGCAATTGAAAACCCACAAGAAAACTTGTGGTCTATTAGCAGAAAACAGGTCCTGGCAAGAGGCAAAGCGGCACAATCCTACAGTTGGGAAACTGGGCAAGAACCCAAGTTTGTCCATGTCTAAGAACAACACTGTCTGCTAAAATTACAGTTTTCCCCTTTCAAAAACCTCAAAGTTGTGAAACTTTACTAACTTTAAGAAAAGAACAGTTGGCCATACAAAAGATACATTTCCAAATCCATCGAACAACTTACTTATACTTGCAAATGAACCACTTGGAGTGAGTCTTAAAATGTATTTGTTCCAATTATTCTGCTAAGGTAGCAAGCAGAAAGTAATCATCTTCTATGTATACTGAGAGTAAGAGACTCCAAATGTTGGTTCCAAAAAAAGCATTTGACTAATAGTTGGTAAGTGGAGTGTGATAAAGAGTGCTGTAGAAATGATAGTCACATTTTCAAAAACAAAGTATAATTTTGCAGTTCCTATGTACTCAGAATAATACAATAAAATCCAATTAGAAATAAATCTTTTTTTTAACTTTGACCTTCCTTGTTTCCATGGTTTTTCTAGAGACAATATTGGTTTTTAAACATTATCATGTTAACTCATAAGATCAGATATATCACTGCAAGAATGATATATAGGTTTATATTGGATGATTCTCCATCAATAAACTGAGTTACTTTGAAAGAAAGTTTATAAAGAACCTGAGCTAATTATTAAATATTTATATTATCAGTGTCCAGATCAGATGACTGAAACCTCACTGGTTATTTGAATAAGAAAAATTATATGTAAAGAATTGTTTGCTAGTAGAAAAGTAGTTAATTACTGAGAGAGTGAAAAAAAAATTCTACAGAGTTCAGAAATAGTAGATTCAAAAGGGAAGTTACTACCTCCAGGATGAGGAAAGGAGGACAAGATAAGAGCTAAGGACCAACAATCTTTTTTATCCCATGCCTGAGATTCAGACTGTATCAAGGAGAGCATGACTTTCTTAAGAAGATGCAGTTTGCCAGTTACAAAACACCTTTTCACAGGATGTGGGCCTCCTCTTGTCTATAGAAGTAGTGCACTGTTGCCCATTAGGGAGGGCAGAGCTGGGAGCAGCTGAAGGTAAAGAGAAGGCAGCCCAGGTTCTAACTGAAGCTCCTCTGTGCAGGTAACAGAATTCCCATGATGAATCATGGTAATAGAGGGCAAGATCTTAAAGAAAAACGTCTTCTTGATGCTATTGCCTTGCTGAATCAATATAGGATAGATTGGGTGGTTTGGCCTCATTGGCCTCAGAAAAGACTGGTAGATGTTCATGAACTATAACATGAAAACACAGACTATGTACTGTGATGATGACAACACAGAAAACTTTATTATGAATAATTCAGATTACTTTCAAAATTCATTTTGCTAGCTATTTGTATCTTACAATTAGAAATACACTTCTATATAGAATATTCTGTTTAAGTAAGTCATGTTATCTTTGTTTTCATAAAATTAAAAAACATTTATCACTTACTATCTTTACACACTATAAATTAATATTAGGATGGTTTCAGGGTTTCAACCTTCATTTAAATTACCCCAATATCCTATTACCCTTCATCAATCTCTTATTATATATAATTAATTTTTAAACTTCTCATATAGCAATACTTGGAGAGAATCTTTATCTAGTTGTGGCCTAAATAAAAGAGGATTTTTTTATTAATTTTAATGGGGTGATATTGATAAATCTGGGTACATATGTTCAGAGAAAACATCTCCAAGTTATTTTGACATTTGATTATGTTGCATGCCCATTACCCAAAGTCAAATTGTCTTCCATCACCTTCTATCTATTTTCTTTGTGCCCTTACCCTCCTCCTCCCCCCCTTCTCCTACTTCCCCCCACCCCCAGTAACCACCACACTCTTGTTCATGTCTCTGAGTCTCATTTTTATGTCCCACCTATGTATGGAATCATATAGTTTTTAGTTTTTTCTGATTTACTTATTTCACTCCATATAATGTTACCAAGGTCCATCCATGTTGTTGTAAATGATCTGATGTCATCATTTCTTATGGCTGAGTAGTACTCCGTAGTATATATGTACTACATTTTCTTTATCCAGTCATCCATTGAAGGGTTTTTTGGGTGTTTCCATGTCTTGGCCACTGTGAACAATTCTGCAATGAACATGGGGCTGCATGTGTCTTTACATACCAATGTTTTTGAGTTTGGGGGGTTTATACCCAGTAGAGGGATTGCTGGGTCATATGGTAGCTCTATTTTTAACTTTTTGAGGAACTACCATACTTTCTTCCATAAAGGTTGTACTACTTTACATTTCCACCAACAGTGAATGAGGGTTTCTTTTCTGCACAGCCTCTCCAATACTTGTTGTTACCTGTCTTGTTGATAATAGCTAATCTAACAGGTGTGATGTGGTATCTCATTGTAGTTTTGATTTTCATTTCTCTAAAAGCTAATGAAGATGAGCATCTTTTCATATATCTGTTGGCCATTTATATTTCTTCCTGGGAGAAGTGTCTGCTCATGTCCTCTTCCCATTTTTTTACTGGATTGTTTGCTTGTTTGTTGTTGAATTTTGTGAGTTCTTTGTATATTTTGGATATTAGGACCTTATCTGAGCTGTTGTTTGAAAATATCATCTCCCATTTAGTTGGCTGTCTGTTTATTTTGTTGTCAGTTTCTTTTGCTGTGCAAAAGCTTCTTAGTCTGATGTAGTCCCATTTATTTATCTTTGCTTTCACTTCCTTGCTTTGGAGTCAAATTTATAAAATGCTCTTTGTAACCAAGATCCATGAATATAGTACCAATGTTTTCTTCTATGCAATTTATTGTTTCAGGTCTTATATTTAGGTCTTTGATTCAATTTGAATTAATTTTAGTACAAGGGGACAAACTGTAGTCGAGTTTCATTCTTTTGCATGTGGCTCTCCAGTTTTCCCAGCACCATTTGTTGAAGAAACTTTCTTTCCTCCATTGTATGTTGTTGGCCCCTTTATCAAAACTTATTTGACCATATATAAGTGGTTTTACTTCTGGGGTTTCTATTCTGTTCCATTAGTCTGAGTGTCCATTTTTCTGTCTGTACCATGCCGTTTTGATTGTCATGACTCTATAATATAATTTGCAGTCAGCTATTGTAATGCCCCAGCTTCATTCTTTTTTCTTAAAATTGCTTTGGCTATTTATTTAGTCCCATATAAATCTGATGACTTTTTGTTCCATTTCTTTAAAAAAATGACATTGGAATTTTGATGGGAATTGCATTAAATTTGTATATTGCTTTGGGTAATATAGTCATTTTGACTATATTTATTCTTTCTATTCAAGAACAAGGAATATTTTTCTATCTGGCCTGTTCTATTAGCTAAGCTTGTTATCTCATTTTGTAGTTCATGAATTGAGATTTTCATCTTTGTTTGATTAATTTTTTTAGTTTCAATTTCCTTTATGTTCATTGAATTGTTTTTTAAGCTCCTTAAATTGCCTTTCTGTGCTTTTTTTGTATATCCCTGAGTATTTTTAGGATTTCAATTTTAAATTGTCTGTCATTTAACTCCAAGGTTTCCAAGCTATTAAACTTTTTTTCTATAGATTTTTCCTCATCTATCTGAGCTGCATCTTTGTTTTTTGTATCCATGATATTCAATATTTTTTCTTAATGGCATTTGAGAATATATTTGGGCATTGTTAATGTCCGAGTTGATAAAAAATAAAAAATATAAAAATTAATAAAAAAATAAGTAAAAAAATTTTTTTTGAAAAAAGGCAGTGAAAAACTGAAAGTTATATTGTGCTAAATGGAATAAACATTACATAGAACAGAGGGCTTAAGTTGTGAAGTGGTAACAAAGAATCAAACAATGTAGTGAGAACCCATGAAAAGCTACAAGAAAAAAATTTGGATCAAGAATAAAATAATTTTTTTTAGATGACTGTCAAATGAGAAATTTGTGAAAGAGAAAAGAAGCAAAGAAAAAAGGAACAAAAATGAAAAACAGAAAAAAATACAGTGAAAAATGCATATTCTACTGTAGTAAGTGGAACATAAATTATATAGAATGGAAGGCCAGAGTTGGGAGGAATACTAATGAGATAAACAGCAAAGTAAAAAGCACACAAAGTGCCACAGAGAAAAAATTTGACTTTAAACTAAAATAATTTGTTTGTGAGTGAGGCTGAATGAGAGGAAAAGTGAGAGAGCAAAGAAGAAACCAAAAGTGAGAGAGAAAGAAAGAGAAAAGAGAAAATAAAATAAAAAAGAAAAAGAATGGAAAATGTATCACCTATGAGTAATGAAGTTCAAAATGAAAAGAATAGAGTAAAACAGAAAGAGGATAAAAGAAACAAAGTGGAAGAAAAAGAGATACAAAAATGAAAAAAAAAGGAAAAAGTTAAAAAGACTGTGGATTTTTTCTGGTTTGGAGACATTATCTTCTTCCCTTTTCTTCTTTCTCTTTTTGGCCGTTGGCACCGTACCCCAGGTTCTTCTCCTATGGCAGTCTTAAGTAGAGAATTACATTTGATGTGTAGTTAGGGTAATGTCATAAACTCAGTCCTGATGGTAGGCAGGGCTTGTCAGCATTTGCAGGCTCTGACAATGGGAGAGTGTTTTCATGGAGCTTCTTTCCCAGTCTCTCCTTCCTGAACCAGCAGCCTGGAGACCTCACAGTAAAGTTGTTGCTGCCACTGTCTGGAGAGCAAAATTCTCTAAGAGCTGCCAAAACCCTCCTCTATCCCCACTCAATGCAGGGTTCTGGGTAAGGCCTTGCCAGCCCAAGCTGCCAACACAGACAGCGCTGGGAGCCTGTCACTCCTCAGGTGTCTTTCTGAGCCTCCAGGTATGTCTAGTATGCCTGAGCACTTCATGGGACTACTGTCCTAGGCTTTTTGCCCTTTGTAACTTGTATCAGCTGGCAGGAAGATGTCCCAGTCACTGCCTGAAGAACAAGAGGTCTTAAAAGCTGCCAAGTTCCTCCTCCAGGACCTTTTAAGGCACAGCTCTGGGTATAAAGGTTCTGTTGACAAGGGCTATCAGCTTAAGCAGGCAGGGTAGCAAGCTGAAATCTGGTCTGGCTCCTTACTAGGGTTCCCTGGGTATGTCTAGTTAAATTTTCTCTTCACAGACTTCTCCTTTAATTGGGAAGCCTTACAGTCCAACTCGCCAGCTTCTGTAGTTTTCTCTGGGGTCTGTTCTGTAGGAATTTCTTTTTTACCCTGTATCAGCTGGCAGGAGGTTGCCCCAGCCACTGCCTGTTGAGTGAGAGACCCTAAGAACTATTAAGTCCCTCCCTGGGTTATCTTAGTTCATAGACCTTGGAAAGAAGACCTTATCAGTCAGAGCCACTGCTAGTGTGAGCCAGCCAGGCAGTGAGCAGACTGTGGGTTTGGCTCCCTTCAGAGATCCTTAAGCCTGTTTTCCATAGGCTATCTGCAAGATGCCTGCACGCCCCTTCCCCTCCCAGCCCTTTCCAGGAAAACTTGCCCTGCTAGCCTGTGTGGTCAGCAGGTGGTGGTGGCACCGGCCTGGATAGGTCTGAGCATAGGGAAGTTGACTTTCCCACACTCCCCACAGGCTATTTGTTTGGGGAGCAGGAACCACACAGAGACCCTGGATTCAGCCCAGGAAGAAGGCCACTGCTGACAGTCCCTCCATCTGGGAACACATGTGCCCATGCCAAAGGTGCCAGATGGGACAACTCATACACAGCCTGCACTCATGGATCGTGAATTCGGAGACCGGGGATAAACAATGCCCAGTCTGTAGGCAGGCCACTTGAACAACTCTGCTGGGTTTTGCTGCTTGTGTTAGGTCCGGCGGGTTGAGACATGGGCACACTCTCTCCTCAGCTTAAATGCCTCTGCCCTAGCTCTTCTATTCTCTCAGTTCCAAGGAAAAAAAAAAGTTTCTTCGGGTCAGTGAGGGAAGCAGAATACTCCATTCTTCATCCAATTTCCTTCAAGGTGGTCTGTATATTCAGTCACCTTTTTTGCCCAGTCATACCTTTATTTGATGTATCCCCAGAGAAGGACCTGAATGAGTCAGATATAACCAAATTACTGGATGCAGTTAAAATAATGATTGTCAGGATGTTTAAAGAGCTTAGAACAACAATGAATGGTTGTTACTAACACCTAGATAAAGAGATAGCAAGTATAAAAAAAGGAAATTGAAATAATGAAAAAGAATCAGACAGAAATGAAAAATACAATATCAGAATTAAAGAACACTATGGAAGAAATTAAAAGGAGTATGGATGAAGCTGAGGATCGAATCAGTGAGATAGAGAACAAAGTAAACAAAGGCACAGAAGCAGAGCAGATAAAAGAAAAGAGACTCAAAAAGTCTGAGGAAACTCTAAGGGAGCTCTTTGACAAAACAAAGAGAAATAACATCTACATCATAGGGGTTCCTGAAGAAAAAGAGAAAGAACAAGGCATAGAAACTTTGTTCAATCAAATCATAGCTGAAACCTTCCCTAAATTGAGAAAGGAAAATGCCTTACACATTCAAGAGGCACAGAGAACTCTATTAAAGGGAAACCTAAAGAAATTTACACCAAAATATATCATAATTAAAATAACAAAGCTAAGTGATAAAGCAAAAATATTAAAAGCTGCTAGAGAAAAAAAGTCTATCACCTACGCAGGAGCCCCATAAGAATGACATCTGACTTCTCAGAATAGAATGGCAAGATATATTCAAAGTAATGCAGAACAAGAGCCTACAACCAAGACTACTTTATCCAGCAAGGCTATCATTTAAAATTGAAGGAGAAATAAAGAGATTCCCAGACAAAAAAAAAACCTCAAGGAATTCATTAAAACCAAACCTATTCTGCAAGAGATGCTAAGGGGCCTATTGTGAACAGATCAAAGGGGGAAATATAGCAAAAGAGGAATACGGCTTTAAAGAATATAATGAAAATAAACAACTACATATTGATAACAACCTTAAATGTAAATGGATTAAATGATCTAATCAAAAGACATAGGGTAGCTGTGTGGTTAAGAAAACAGGCCCCACACAAATGCTGTCTACAAGAGACACACCTTAAAACAAAAGATGCACATAGACTGAAGGTAAAAGGATGAAAAAAAACATTTCATGCAAATGGAAATAAAAAAATTATGGGGTAGCAATACTTATATCTGACAAAGTAAACTTTAAAACAAAGGCTGTAGTAAGAGATAAAGAAGGTCACTACATAATGATAAAGGGAGCAATCCAACAGGAAGATATAACCATTATAAATATCTATGCACCTAATATAGCAGCACCAAAATATATAAAGCAGACATTGATGGACATAAAGGGTGAGATCAACAGCAATACTATAATAGTAGGGGATTTCAATACTCCACTAATGTCACTGGATAAATCCTCCAGAAAGAAAATTAACAAAGAACAGCAGACTTAAAGAATATACTAGATCAGCTTGATTTAATATATGTCTTCAGAACCTTTCACCCTGTAGGGTGAATATACATTGTTTATCCCCGGTCTCCGGATTCACGATCCGTGAGTGCAGGCTGTGTATGAGTTGTCCCATCTGGCACATTTGGCATGGGCACCTGTGTTCCCAGATGGAGGGACTGTCAGCAGTGGCCTTCTTCCTGGGCTGAAGCCAGGGTCTCTGTGTGGTTCCTGCTCCCCAAACAAATAGCCCGTGGGGAGTGCGGGAAAGTCAACTTCCCTATGCTCAGACCTATCCAGGCCGGTGCCACCACCACCTGCTGACCATACAGGCTAGCAGGGCAAGTTTTCCTGGAAAGGGCTGGGAGGGGGAGGGGCATGCAGGCATCTTGCAGATAGCCTATGGGAAACAGGCTTAAGGATCTCTGAAGGGAGCCAAACCCACAGTCTGCTCACTGCAGCAGAATATACATTGTTTTCAGGTGCTCATGGTACATTCTCTAGGATAGAGCATATGTTAGGACACAAAAGTGGTCTCAACAAATTTAAGAGGATTGAAATCATATCAAGCATTTTCTCTGATCACGATGGCATGAAACTAGAAATCAACCACAACAAAAAAACTGAAAGATACTCAAACACTTGAAAACTAAAATTCATCTTATTAAATAACAAATGGGTTAACAATGGATCAAAGAAGAAATAAAAAAAATTCAAGGGAAACAAATGTAATGAGCATACATCAACTCAAAATTTGTGGGACAGAGCAAAAGCAGTACTGAGAGGGAAGTTCATAGTATTACAGGTATACCATAAGAAGCTAGAAAAAGCTCAATTAAACGACTTGACCCTGCATTTAAAAGAACTAGAAAATCAACAGCAAGTAAAGCCCAAGGGTAGTAGAAAAAAGGAAATAATAAATATCAGAGCTGAAATAAATAATATAGAGGCTAAAGAAACAAGGCAGAGGATCAGAGAACTCAGAGCTTGTTCTTTGAAAAGGTAACCAAGATCAAGGAACCTTTAACTAGACTCATCAAGAAAAAAAGAGAGAGGACTCAAGTAAATAAAATTAGAAATGAGAGTAGAGAAATAACAACTGACACAACAAAAATACAAAATATGGTAAGAAAATACTATGAGGAACTGTATGACAAAAATACTAGACAACCTAGATGAAATGGACAAATTGCTTGAAACATACAATCTTCCAAAAATCAATCCGGAAGAATCAGAAAACCTAAAAAGACCGAATACAACAAATGAAATCAAAACAGTTATCAAAAAACTCCCAACAAAAAAAAGTTCTGGGCCTCATGGCTTCACAAGTGAATTTTACCAAAAATTCAAAGAAGAACTAAATCCTATTCTTCTCAAGCTATTTCAAAAAATTCAAGAAGAAGGAAGACTTTCAAGCTCCTTTTTTGAGGCAAGCATAATTCTGATTCTGAAACCAGGCAAAGACAACACAAAGAAAGAAATTTATAGACCAATATCCCTGATAAATGTAGATGCTAAAATCCTCAACAAAATATTAGTCAACCGGACCCAGCAATATAGAAAAAAAAATCATACACCATGATCAACTGGGATTTATTCTGGGGAGGCAAGGCTGGTACAATATTTGCAAATCAATCAATGTGATTCATCACATAAACAAAAGAAAGAAGAAAAACCACATGATAATTACAATAAATGCGCATTTGATAAAATTCAGCACCCATTCATGATCAAAACTTTCAGCAAAATGGGAATACAGGAAACGTTCCTTAATATGATAAAGGCCATCTATGACAAACCCACAGCAAACATCATACTCAAAGAGCAAAAATTAGAAACAATCTTCTTAAGATCAGGAACAATGCAGGGTGCCCCTTTTTACCACTCTTTTTCAACATAGTTCAGACAAGAAGAAGAAATAAAAGGCATCCAAATTGGAAAAGAAGAAGTAAAATTGTCATTATTTGCAGAAGATATGATACTGTGTATAGGGAACCCTAAAGTCTGAATCAAAAAACTACTGGACCTGATAAATGAATTCAGCAAGGTGGCAGAATATAAAATTAATACTCAGAAATCAGTGGCATTTTTATACACCAACAATAAACTGGAAGAAAGAGTAATTAAGGAAACAATCTCCTTCACTATTACAACCAAAAATATAAAGTACCTAGAGGTAAATTTAACCAAGTAGATTTAAGACTTGTACTCGGAATATTATAAAACATTGATAAAAGAAATCAAGGAAGATACAAGTGGAAGCACATACCATGCTCATGGTTAGAAAAAATAAGTATCATTAAAATGTCTATATTACCTAAAGTAGTATATAAATTCAATGCAATACCAATTAAAATACCAATGATATACTTCCAATATATAGAAAACATATTCCAAAAATTTATATGGAACCAAAAAAGAACACGAATAGCCTCAGCAATCTTAAAAATAAAAAATAAAGCAGGAGGTATCACTCTTCCGGATATCAAGGTTTACTACAAGGCCATTATACTCAAGACAGCCTGGTACTGGCATAAAAACAGGCATATAGATCAATGAAACAGAACAGAGAACCCAGAAATACACCCACACCTTTATGGACAACTGATATTTGACAAAGGAGGTAAGAGCATACAATGGTGTAAAAACAACCGCTTTAACAAATGGTGTTGGGAAAATTGGACATCTACCTGCAAAAAATGAAACTAGATCATCAACTTACACCATTCACAAAAACAAACTCAAAATAGATAAAAGACTTAAATGCAAGTCATGAAACCATAAGCATCTTAGAGGTAAACATAGGCAGTAAGCTCTCCGACATCACTTGCAGCAATATATTTGCCAATTTATCTCCACGGGCAAGTGAAATAAAAGACAGGATAAACAAATGGGACTATATCAAACTAAAAAGCTTATGCACAGCTAAAGACAACAAGAACAGAATAAAAAGACAAACTACACAATGGGAGAACATATTCGACAATACGTCTGATAAGGGGTTAATAACCAAAATTTATAAAGAACTTGTAATATTCAACACCAGGAAGAGAAACTATCCACACAAAAAATGGGCAAAAGAAATGAATAGACCCTTCTCCAAAGAGGATATACTGATGGCCAATAGGCATATGAAAAATGCTCAACTTCACTAATCATTAGAGAAATGCAGATAAAAACCACGATGAGATATCACCTCACACCAGTCAGAATGGCGCTCATCAGCAAAACAACACAGAACAAGTGCTGGCAAGGATGTGGAGAAAAGGGAACCCTCCTGAACTGCTGGTGGGAATGCAGACTGGTGCAGCCACTGTGGAAAACAGTATGGAGATTCCTCAAAAAATTAGAAATGGAGCTGCCCTTTGACCCAGCTATCCCACTTTTAGGAATATACCCTAAAGAACACCACAGCACTGTTCCAAAAGGAGGAAAGCTCCCCCATGTTTATGGCAGCATTGTTTACAATAGCCTAGATCTGGAAACTGCCCAAGTGTCTGTCAGAGGACGAGTAGATTAAAAAGCTTTGGTACATATATACTATGGAATACTACTCAGTCATAAGAAATGATGACATCGGATCATTTACAACAACTTGGATGGACCTTGATAACATTATATGGAGTGAAATAAGTAAAACAGAAAAAGCTAAGAACTATATGATTTCATACATAGGTGGGACATAAAAATGAGAGTCAGAAACAAGGACAAGAGTGTGGTGGTTACCGGGGGTGGGAGGCGGAAGGAAAGGGAGTGTGTGGGGGTAGAAGAGGGGCACAAAGAAAACTAGATAGAAGGTGATAGAAGACAATTTGACTTGGGGTGATGGGTATGCAACATTATCAAATGTTAAAATAACCTGGAGATGTTTTCTCTGAACATATTGACCCTGATTTATCAATGTCACCTTATTAAAATTAATAAAAACAGTTAAAAGGAAATAAAACAATGAATGGGTTAACAACATGATCAAAAAAGAAATAAAATATTTCTTTGAAACAAATAAAACTGAACATACAACAATTCAAAATATATGGAACACAGAAAAAGTAGTCCTGAGAAGAAAGTTCATAGCATCACAAGCATACCTTAAGAAGCAAAAAAAAAAAAGCTCAAAGCTCAAAGAACTTAACCCTGCATCTAAAAATACTAAAAAAGGAAAGATAAATAAAGCCTATAGGAAGTAGAAAAAAGGTAACAATAAAGATCAGAGTGGAAATAAATGACGTAGAGACTAAAAAAAAAAAAAAAAAGCAATCAAAAGAGCAATGAAACCATGAGGTGGTTCTTTGAAAAGGTAAACAAGTTTGATGAATCTTAAACCAGACTTATCAAGTAAAAAAGAGAGAGGGTTCAAATAAATAAAATTAGAAATAAAGTGGGAAAGTAACAACTGACACTGCATAAATACAAAGTATTGCAAAAGTACTACGGTCTATATGCCCAATAATTGAACAATCTAAGTCAAATAAATAAATTCTTAGAAACATACTATCTTTCTAACCCAATATAGAAGAATCAGAAAACCTAAACAGACCGATTACAAAAACTGAAATAGAAAGTTTTCAAGAAACTTCCAGCAAACAAAAGTCTTAGACTGGTTTTCTTCACAGGTAAATTTTTCCAAAAATTCTAAGAAATAACACCTCTACTTCTCAAGGTATTTCAAAATATTCAAGGGGAGGAAAGACTTTCAAGCTCCTTTTATAAGGCAAACATTATCCTCATTTCAAAACAGGTAATGCCACTACAAAGAAGGAAAACTCGAGGCCAGTATCCCTGATAAACATAGATGCTGAAATTTTAAACAGAATATTAACAAACCATATCCAGCAATACATCAAAAAGATCATATATTATAATCCAGAGAGATTTTTTCCTGGGGAGGAAAGGCTGGTACAATATTCACAAATTAAGAAATGTGATCCATCACATAAATAAAAGGAAGAATAAAAATCATTATTATATCAATGGATGCAGAAAAAGAATTTGACAAAATCCAGCACAAATTTATAATCAAAATTCTCAGCAAAGTGGGAATATAGGAAATATGCCTCAACATAATAAAGGATATCCAAGAAAAACTCACAGCCAACATCATACTCAATGGGCAAAAATTGAAAGCAATCTCCTTAACATCAGGAACAAGGCGGGGGTGCCACCTTTCACCACTTTTTCTTTTTTTGTGTGAAGGAGACAGAGAGAGTCAGAGAGAGGGACAGACAGACAGGAAGGAAGAGAGACAAGAAGCATCAATTCTTTGTTGCAGCACCTTAGTTGTTCATTGATTACCTTCTCATATGTGCCTTGACTGGGAGGCTACAGCAGATTGAGTGACCCCTTGCTAGAGCCAGCAATGTTAGGTTCAAGCTGATGAGCCTTGATCAAACCAGATGAAACCATACTCAAGCTAGCAACCTCGGGGTCTCGAACCTAGGTCCTTGGCATTCCGGTCTGATGCTCTATCCACTGCGCCACCACCTGGTCAGGCCCCTTTCACCACTCTTATTCAACATAGTTCTGGAAGTCCTAGCCACAGCAATCAGATAAGAAGAAAAAATAAAAGGCATCCAAATTTGAAAAGAAGTAAAATTACCATTATTTGCTGATGAGATGATACTGTACATAGAAAACCCTAAAGTTTTAGTCAAAAAACTATAAGACCTGATAAATAAAATTGTTAAGGTGGCAGAATATAAAATTAATATATCCTGATTCAGAAATTAGTGGCATTTTTATACACCAACAATAAACCGTCAGAAAGATAAATTAAGAAAACAATCCCCTTAACTATTATAACAACAACAAACACAAAGTACCTAGGAGTAAATTTAACCAAGGAGGTAAAAGACTGGTACTCAGAAAATTATAAGAGATTGAAAAAGAAATCAGGGAAGATACAAACAAGAGGAAGAATATACTGTGTTCATGAATAGAAAGAATAAACATCATTAAAATGTCTATATTACCCAAAGCAATCTATAAATTTAATGCAATTCCTATTAAAATACCAATGGCATACTTCAAAGATATGCAACCAATATTCCAAAAATTTATGTGGAAGCAAAAAAGAACACAAATAGCCTCAGCAATCTTGAAAATTAAGAATAAAGTAGGAAGTATTACACTTTCTGATATCAAGTTATACTAAAGGCCATTGTACTCAAAACAGCTTGGTACTGGCATAAGAACAGGCATATAGATCAATGGAACAGAACAGAGAACCCAGAAATGAAGCCACACCTTTATGGTCAATTGATATTTGACAAAGGAGGTAAGAACATGCAGTAGAGTAGTCTCTTTAATAAATGGTGTTGAGAAAATTGGACAGATACATGCTGAAAGAAATGAAACTAGACCACCAATTTCCACCATTCACAAAAATGAATTCAAAGTGGATAAAAGACTTTAACGTAAGTTATGAAACCATGAACATCTTGGAAGAAAACACAGGCAGTAAACTCTCCCAAAGCTCTTGTAACAATATTTTTGACAATATATCTCCACGGGCAAATGAAATAAAGGACAAAATAAGCAAATGGGACTATATTAAAGTAAAGTAAAAAGATTTTGTACAGAAAAAGACACCATTAACAAAATAAAGAGAACCCACACATTATTTTCTCCAATATGTCTGATAAGGGATTAATAATCAAAATTTATAGAGAACTATAAAAGTCAACACCTAAAAGATAGCTCATTTAAAAAATGGGCAAAAAAAAGCCTGAACAGACACTTTTCCAGAGTACTACAGATGGCAAATAGGTATATGGAATAATGTTCAACATCACTTATCATCAGAGAAATGGAAATTAAAACCACAATGAGATACCACCTCACACTTGTCAGAATGGAGCTCATTAACAAATAAACACACGATAGGTGCTGGCGAGAGTGTAGAGAAAAGGGAAGCCCCCTGCACTGCTGGTGGGAATGCAGACTGGTGCAGCCACTGTGGAAAGCAGTATGGAGATTCCTCAAAAAATTAATAATGGAGCTACCTTTTGACCCAGCTATCCCACTATTAGGAATATATTCTAAGAATACCAAATCACTGATTCAAAAGAAGATATCTATCCCCATGTTTATTGCAGCATTGTTCACAATAGCAAAGATCTGGAACCAACCCAAGTGTTTGTAAATGCACAAGTGGATTAATAGCTCTGGTACATATATACAAGGGAATACTATGTAGCTGTGAAAATGAAGGAAATCTTACTTTTTTTGATAGCATGGATGGACCTGGAGATTATTATGCTAAGTGAAGTAAGCCATGTAGAGAAAGAAAATCTCACTTATATGTGGAATCTAATGAACAAAGTGAACAGAAGAATGAATAGAGGCAGAGGCAGGGTCATAGGGAGCAGAGGGACAGCTATCAGAGGGAACGAGAATGAGGGGATGGGATCAGTGAAGGTGAAGGGATTAGTGAAATTATATATACATAACACATAGATACAAATGATAAAACAGCAAGTCCCAGCCTGACCAGTGGTGGCGCAGTGGATAAAGCGTCAACCTGGGAACCCTGAGGTCGCCAGTTCAAAACCCTGCACTGGTCTGGTCAAGGCACATATGGGAGTTGATGCTTCCAGCTCCTCCTCCCTTTCTCTCTCTCTCTCTCTCTCTCTCTCTCTCTCTCTCTCTCTCTCTCTCTCTCACTCTGTGCCTCCTCTCTAAAATGAATAAATAAAAAAATAAAAAAAAAATTATTAAAAACAGCAAGTCCCAGAGGGAAGGGGAGAATGGAGTCAGGGAAATGGGGATAAAGGGGATGTAATTGGGGACATGGGACACTTAAATCCATGTTAACACAATAAATTTAAATTTTTAATTATAAAAATTTTTTAAAAAAAGAAATGGGTAGGTTGTATGGTAAGTGTGTGGTTAATTTTATAAGAAAATGTCAATCCGTTTTTCAAGTTGACTGTTGCACTTTGCATTCCCCTAGTAAAGTATTAGAGTTTTTATTGTTCTATATATTTGTCAACATGCCATATTGTGCATGCTTTCCATTTTAGTAATTCGAGTGTAGTGATATTTTATTATTGCTCTAGTTGTATATTCCTAGTGATGTGTAATTCTAAGCACTTTGCATGTGGTTATTGGCCATATGCATATCTGCTTTTTGAAGTGTATTTTCAAATATTTTGCCCATTTTTAAAATAGAGTTCTTGATCCTTCTTTTTTCTGAGATAGAAAAATTTATGTAATCTTATAGTTTTCACATACGTTTTTCATAAATATATTTTTCTAGTCTCTGGTGTGTCTTCATTTTTTAAACCATGAAATGGGACTGTCGGGGAAATACATTAATATGCATTTTTCCTTTTTTGTATTTCCTAGTGTTTAGTGCCCATCCTATTTTCAAGAGGATGACTTCTCTGAGAGATTGAATTCATCAAAATGTGAATAACCCAGAGGCAAGGATTTGCTTAGTGGCCATTACAAAGTAGTCATTACTTAGAAAATTTGTAGGCACAGGAGAAAGACTAGAATTTCAAAATGCTCTGATGGTTTGCTGACTAGTTTTTTCACTTTCATTTATGCTTCTACTAGGTATGCACTCTGTGGCTGATTTTTTATTCTTGAATTTTTACTGTTAAAAATAAAACAGACAAAAAAAATGGAAAAAACGGTTTTTGGAGCTTTCTCTCTCCTGGTAGCTAGTTTTTCTCTTGCAAGGCATAGCCTTCTATTTAGCATGTCCAGCTTTCATGACAGAAATATTAAATTCTTAATTCAGTTTCTCTTTATCAGGGAGAGGGGGATGAGGTATGAGGGTGACACCATGTAACTCTCACACTGCTGTTAATCAACTAACTCCCTTACTCAGCCAGACCCACCCTTTTCATCGGTGGTGACTGTGTCACTTTCTATTGTCAAATTGCTTCTGCTGATTGCTTATGCACATCTGAATCCAAGTTACTAACATGGATCAAGACCTGTCTTCATAAGATAATGGCTTTGCCTTCTGTTTATTCCTCAGCATTTTTATAACAGTTTACAACATTTATGAATCTTCCCTAAAGGATATATTTGATAGAAGCCCAGAAAGGACCAGTAGGCTCCTATCAGAAGCTGTGTCTGACCCAGTCAAGTTAATGTGTTAATGTTTTCTTTTGGTCCATTCCTACCTCTCTCTCTGACAACAATAGAAAATTGAATTATTGTCCAAACCCAGGGAAAACTAACCTTGAGAATCTGAAGTGGATTCAGCTGAGTTAAAATAATAGTACAGAACAGCAACTACTTCTTTTGCCTTCCAACGTGAGGATTCCCCTATATATACCTGAGATAATTAATATGGAAGGAGCACTGTAGTAACCAGGTGTTTCTTCAGGAAAGTCTTCAAGCTAGAGACAAACATTTCTAAACACTGAGGTTGAGTTTTCTGGCAAGCATTCCTGCAAGTAAATATATCAAGCTTACTTTCATTGCTATGAAAGAGTATGGGGAAACCCACTAATGGTAGGGTATCACCTTCTGATAACCACACTGTTTATACTTATCATCCAGAAAGGCAGAGAACCAGACTGTTCCATTAAGGTGGCAATCAGAATTTATGAAGAAGCACAGATTGTATGTTACAAGTTTAAATTTTAGAAGACATGAAAATTATAGGATTTTGAGACTGCTAGTCATTCTGTTGCTCTAAAAAGAATGAGCATTCAATATAACATTATCTTTTTTTCTGAAGCTTGAGTATATGAGGTTCCTACAGTTTCTTTATTTTAGTTCTTTTAACATCATATCTCTAGAAAAAGAAATATAGCTTTATCTCTCATATTTCTATTGCACTCTACAGTTTATAAAGATACTTGTATGTAGGTTACCTACTTTTCAAATGATGTTCTCCACCAAAGATTTCCTCTTTTTCTCAAAACCACAAATTCTAAGAATGTCTTTTAAAAGAATTTTGGTTGGATTTTAGCAATTTATAAACCATTGCAAAAACATTTTGAAAACTTTTAGTGCATGTCTTCACTTTGATAAGAGCTGGGGTGTTGAAAGTATTATTATTTACTACTAACTTTTAGACAAAAAGAAGTTAATGTAGCAATAGTTTTGATTCAGTATAATGAGGCATTTTTATCCTTCATTATTTATCGTATTGGGAAAATAAGTGCTAATGCAAACAATTTTCATGTATGAAGAAAACATAAAGTGGAGTAGCAATTAATATAAAAGCAACAGCATATAAAGGTGGTTAATATTTACCTCTTATATATCAATGCCAGTTGCATTTCCTTGGAAGACAGTAAAGATAAAAAATCAAACATACTAATTAATTAGTCTTATTCTCAGTTAACTTGAAGGCTGCATATGAAAAGAAAATCAGGTTGACTATGAGAAAGGAGAATGAATAGTTTAGATAAAAAAAGATCAGGAGAAGAAGTATACAGGAAGGAAAGAGAAAGTGTGTCAGCTTGCTTAGCAGCAAAAACGCTTTATTTTAATGAGTCAGAGTGGAACAATTTCTCCTACCCTGTCACTAGAACGAAGTGAAAGTTTGAGAGCAGAATTTTTTTTATGAAAGAGACTGTAAGATCTGCATATAAACTTTCATAGAAGACAAAGTATACATTTGGTATGATAGAAAAGGAACAATTAATGGAGCATTCAAAGCTAATGTTCTTGGTGGCATTGCTATCTATTTACACATGAATCTTAGATTCTTTTGGATGCATGAAAATAGACTTACTGGTTTGCGAGAGGAGGTTGCAGATACTGTTACAGAAGGGCTAGAGATCCCATGGAAGGGACAAAAATAATAGCTGAACCAGGAATCACTGTAATTGACACGGGGTCTAGGCCTTCTTAATCAACCTCAGCACAGGGATTTGTAATTCATCACACTAATGCTACATCTTTAATGATGTCTAGCTATTCCTCTCTGTGTCTTCTCTTCCTAACACTGATTTCTTTTCTCTTTCAGTTAAATGTTGTCTCCCAATTTCTAGCTTCAGTTTTCTCTTAGTGTTAGCTTATTCATAGGCCATCGTGGCCTATATTTTGTGTATTTGTGGGAAGCCTTTCTTCAGCTGTCTTTGTGAACTACCTAATAAGGTTGATAGATCAATCAACTCATGCAACCTATTGGCCTAAGCAGTTGTGACCCCAAAAAGAGTAAGGTCACATGGCAAGCTTGACCTGCCCCTCTAGCCAATGCTGTGGGTGGGGCAGATTTCCATAGAAGAGGCTATTGTTATGGCATGTATCAAGATGAACAAATCTAGAGAAACAGTCATATCTGAAAATACTGTCAGTTTTTTTATTTGCCTGTGATATCTGAACTTAATATCTCTCTTTTTAATTATTTTTAAAAAAATTTTAAATTATTTAAAAAATTTTTTTATTAATTTTAATTTCTTGTGTTTACATGTATTCAAGTATTTCACTGAATATAACTCTCTCACTCCCCCTAGTGTCCCCATTTATACCCCCCTTGCATCCTCCCCTCAACACCCTCCCCCCTTGCCTCTAGGATTTGCTGTCCTGCTATCTATATCTCTGTGATATATATATATATATATATATATATATATATACTTTCACAAATCCCTTTACCCTCTTTGTTCCCATCCCCTTATCTCCTTTCCTTCTGAATGCTGTTCCTCTGGTCCCTGGGTCCCATTTCTGCCTCTATTTCACTCCTCAGTTCACTTTGTTCATTAGATTCCAAATATAAGTGAGAACATATGATATTTGTCTTTCTCTGCCTGGCTTATCCCACTTAGCATAATAGTCTCCAGGTCTATCCATGCTTTCGCAAGAAGAATTAAAACTATCATTATTTGCTGATGACATGATACTGTACATAGAAAACCCTAAAGTCTCAGTCAAAAAAATACTAGACCCATTAAACAAATTTGGCAAAGTGTCAGGAGATAAAATTAATATTCAGAAATCAGTGGCATTTTTATACACTGACAATAAACTGTCTGAAAAAGTAATTAAGGAAACAACTCCCTTCACTATTTCAATAACAAAAAAATAAAGTACCTAGGAGTAAATTTAACCAAGGAGGTAAAAGACTTGTACTCAGAAAATTATAAGACATTAATAAAAGAAATCAGGGAAGATACAAACAAGTGAAAGCATATACTGTGTTTATGGATAGAAAGAATAAACATCATTAAAATGTCTATATTTCCCAAAGCAATTTATAAATCCAATACAATCTTTATTAAAATACCAATAACATACTTCAAAGATATAGAACAAATATTCCAAAAATTTATATGGAACCAAAAAAGAACACCTATAACCTCAGCAATCTCGAAAAATAATAATAAAGTGGGAGGTATCACACTTCCTGATATACTATAGTTATACTACAAGGCCATTGTACTCAAAACAGCTTTGTACTGGCATAAGAACAGCCATACAGATCAATGGAACATAACAGAAAACCCAGAAATAAATCGACATAATTATCTTTATACCTCAAGGACTAGTTCTTATTTGTATGAAGAACTTGAAAATATGAGAAAATATTCATATGAATGAACAAGCAAAAACTTATATGAATGAATGTTTTTTCCACATTCTTGTCCAATAGAATAATTGACAGTATTGTTTAGAATATAACATTTTTCAAATCTCTGACTTTATGTGATTGCTAACTAACAGCACTACAACTTATATACCATATTTCCCCATGTATAAGATACACCCTTTTCTGAAAAATTTGGTGATCTTGTGGCATTTCAAATGCCATAGATGGTACCGAGGACCGAGGACCGAGGACGAGGCAATATATGAAGACAGTGATTCGTCATCAGAGACAGATGAGGACTAGCTAATAGATGGTAGTTTTGACAGTGATGAGTTGTATGAGTTTTGTGCTGTATAAAACTTGAGTTCAATAACTTTATGTAATGCATTTTTTTTCAGATTTTGGGTCTCAAAATTAAGATGTGTCTTATACATGAGGAAATATGGTGTTATGTATTGCTTTTTTGGGGATATTCTGTTGTCATTTCTCCAATATAACTTTTGCTGATTAGCAAAATTTTTGTTTCTAGTTAGACTGCCTGTGTTCCACTTCTTCATTTTGAGTCCTTAGTTTGGGTCATTTGAATATTGTCCAATGATATTGATTTAAAAATTACACTTAAAAATATTAATGCAGCCACTATCATAGCTAATTCTTATAGACAGGTGAAGTTGAAGACGTCAGCTATTCAAGGGAGGATTATTTGAAATTTGGTAAAAAAAAAATGTTTACTACATTCTAGTGCTGAGTATGTATTTCTTTTTTCTTCTTTCTTTAATATATTTTTAAATTTTTCAATAATTGATGTAAAATAATATATTAGTTTCAGGTATACAGTAATTCAGTGATTAGATACTATATTTTATTGACTTAAATTTATTGTGTTTACTTAGATTCAAATGTCCCACCAAATACATCCCCTACCCCCATGTTCCCTCAGAATTCCTCTTACCCCCCTTCCCTCCAGAATTTGCTTTTCTGCTCTCTATAACTCTGTGTTATGTATATACAATTTCACCAATCTCTTTCCCTTCTCTGATCCCATCTTCTCATCCCCTTTCCCTCTGTCTGCTTTCCCTCTGGTCCCTTTGATCCTGCCTCTGCCTCTATTCCGTTCCTCAGTTCACATTGTTCATTGGATTTCTCAAATGAGTGAGGTCATATGACATTCCTCTTTCTCTGCCTGGTTTATTCCACTTAATATAATAATTTCCAGGTCCATCCATGTTGTCGCAAAAGGTAAGAATTCCTTCTTTTTCATGGCCCCATAGTATTCCATTGTATATAGGTACCACTGCTTTTTAATCCACTCATCCACTGACAGACACTTGGATTGTTTCCAGATCTTGGCTATTGTAAACAATGCTGCCATAAACATGGGGGTGCATTTTTTCTTTTGAATCAGTGATATGATGTTCTTAGGTATATTCCTAAAAGTGGAATGGCTGGGTCAAAAGACAGTTTCATTTTTAATTTTTTGAGGAATCTCCATACTGTTTTTCACAGTGGCTGCACCAGTCTGCATTCCCAACAGCAGTGAAGGAGGGTTTTCTTTCTCCACACCCTGGCCAGCATTTATTGTGTGTTGATTTGTTAATGAGCACCATTCTGACTGGTGTGAGGTGATATCTATTGTGCTTTTAATTTGCATTTCTCTAATGATTAGGGATGTTAAACATTTTTTCATCTGCCTACTGGCCATCTGTATGTCCTTTATGGAGAAATGTCTATTCATTACTTTTGCCCATTTTTTGTTTGGATTGTTTATCTTCCTGGTGTTGAGTTTTACAGGTTCTTTATAAATTTTGTTTATTAATCACTTATCAGACATATTGTCGAATATGTTCTTCCATTATGTGATTTGTCTTTTTATTTTGCTTATATTGTCTTTAGCTGTGCAAAAGCTTTTTAGTTTGATATAGTCCCACTGGATCATCCTCTCATTTATTTGCTTGCCCATGGAGATATATCACCAAATATATTGCTGTGCGAGATGTCAGAGAGCTTACTGTTTATGTTTTCTTCTAAGATGCTTATGGTTTCACGACTTACATTTTAAGTTTTTATCCCTTTTTAGTTATTTTTGTGAATGGTGTAAATTGGCAGTCTAGTTTCAGTTTTTTCAAGTAGCTGTCTAATATTCTCAACACCATTTGTTAAAGAGACTGTCTTTACTCCACTGTATGCTATTATGTCATTTGTCAAATATCATTTTTCATAAAAGCTGTGGGTTTATTTCTGGGTTCTCTGTTCTGGTCCATTGATCTATATACTTGTTCTTATGCCATTTCCAAGCTGCTTTGAGTACAATGGCCTTGTACTATAACTTGATATCAGGAAGTGTGATATCACCCACTTTATTCTTATTTTTTAAAATTGCTGAGGTTATAGGTGTTCTTTTTTGGTTCCATATAAATTTTTAAAATATTTGTTGTATATTTTTGAAGTATGTCATTGGTATTTTAAGAGAATTGCATTGAATTTTTAAATTGTTTTGGGTAATGTAGACATTTTAATGACATTTAGTATTCCTATCCATGAACACGGTATATGTTTCAACTTGTTTGTATCTTTCTTGATTTCTTTTATCAATATTTTATAATTTTCCCAGTACAAGTCTTCAACCTCCTTGGTTAAATTTACTCCTAGGTACTTTATTTTTGGTTTTTGCAATAGTGAAGGGATTGTTTTCTTAATTTTTATTTTACACAGTTCATTATTGGAGTATAAAAATGCCTCTGATTTCTGAATATTAATTTTGTATCTTGCCACCTTATCAGGTCCAGTAGTTTTTTGACTGAGACTAGTTTTTTTTTTATGTACAGTATCATATCATTAACAAATAATGATAGTTTTACTTCTTTTTCAATCTGGACACGTTTTTATTTCTTCTTGTTGTCTGAGTGCTGTGGCTTAAACTTTCAAAACTATGTTGCATAAGAGTGGTGAAAGGAGGCAGCCCTGCCTTGTCCTTGATCTTAAGGGGATTGCTTTTAATTTTTGCCCATTGATCATGATGTTGGCTTTGGTTTTGTATTAAATGGCCTTTATCATGTTGAGGTATGTTCCCTGTATTCCCACTTTTCTCAGAGTTTTGTTCATGAATGGGTGCTGGATTTTATCAAATGCTTTTCCTGCATCAATTAATATTCTAATATCATTTTATTCTTTCTTTTGTTTATGTGATGAACCACATAGATTGATTTGCGAATATTGTACCAGACTTGCCTCCTCAGAATAAATCACACTTGATCATGATGTATGATTTTTTTTATGTATTGCTGAATCTGGTTTGCTAATATTTTGTTGAGAATTTTAGCATCTAAATCCACGAGAAATGTTGGCCTATAGTTTTGTTTCTTTGTATTTGCTTTGCCTGCTTTTGGAATCAGAATTATGGTCACCTCATAAAAGGAGCTTGCAAGTTTTTCCTCCTGTAGAATTTTTAAATAACTTGAGAAGGATAGGAGTTAGTTCTTCTTTAACTATTTGGTAGAATATGCCTGTGAAGCCATCTGGCTCAGGGCTTTTGTTTGTTGGTAGTTTTTGATAACTGTTTTTATTTCATTTGTTGTAAACTGTCTGTTTAGGTTTCCTGATTCTTCCAGATTGATTTCTGAAAGATTATATGTTTCAAAGAATTTGTCCATTTCACTTACGTAGTCTAATTTCTTTTGCATACAGTTATTCATAGTATTTTCTTATAATCGTTCATATTTCTTCTGTGTCAGTTGTTACTTTTCTACTCTCATTTCTAATTTTATTCACTTGAGTACTCTCCTTTTTTTTCAATGGTAAGTCTGATTAAAGGTTCATCAATCTTGTTTACCTTTTAAAAGAAGTAGCTCTTGGTTTCATTGATCTTCTGTATTGTTTTTTTAGATTCTATGTCATTTATTTTCACTCTGCTCTTTATTATTTCCTTTCTTCTACTTTATCTGGACTTGACTTGCTGTTTTTCTTCTAGTTTTCTTTAGATGCAGGGTTAAGTTGTTTATTTGAGCTTTTTCTAGCTTCTTAAGATATGCGAGTAATGCTATAAACTTCCCTCTCAGGACTGCTTTTGCTGTGTTCCTTAACACAGCAAACAACATTACATTTACATTTAAATTACTATTGATATGTATTGTTTTGAGTTATTTTATGTTAATTTTCATGATTCAAGGAAATATTTTATTTCTTCTTTGATCTCATTATTAACCCATTCATTATTTAATAACATGCTATTTAGTTTCCAAGTGTTTAACCATTTTTTAGGTTTTTTTATTATAGTTAATTTCTAGTTTTATGCCATTGTGATTCAAGAAGATGCTTGATATGATTTCAATTTTCTTATTTTTTTTTTTCAGGGACAGAGAGAGAGTCAGAGAGAGGGATAGATAGGGACAGACAGACAGGAACAGAGAGAGATGAGAAGCACCAATCATCAGTTTTTCGTTGCCATTGCGACACCATAATTGTTCATTGATTGCTTTTTCACATATGCCTTGACTGCAGGTCTTCAGCAGACTGAGCTACCCCTTGCTGGAGCCAGCGACCTTGGGTCCAAGCTGGTGAGCTTTTGCTCAAGCCAGATGGGTCCGTGCTCAAGCTGGCAACCTTGGGGTCTCAAACCTGGGTCTTCCTCATCCCAGTCCAACACTCTATCCCCTGTGCCCCCGCCTGGTCAGGCTCAATCTTCTTAAATTTATTGAAACTTGTTTTGTGTCCTAACATGTGGTCTATCCTAGAGAATGTACCATGAGCACTTGAAAAGAATGTATATTCTGCTGCTTTAGGGTGAAAGCTTCTGAAGATACCTGTTAAATCAGTTGATCTAATGTGTCTTTTAAGTCTTCTGTATTTTGTAATTTTCTTTCTTGAGGATATATCCAATGATGTTAGTGGGGTATTGAAATCCCCTACTATTATAGTATTTTTGTTGATAATGCCCTTTATGTTCATCAAAATCTGCTTTATATATTTAGTTGCTCTTATATTAGGTGTATAGATATTTATAATGGTTATATCTTCCTGTTGTATTGCTCCTTTTATCATTATGTAGTTATCTTTTTTATCTCTTACTATAGCCTTTGTTCTAAAGTCTATTTTGTCAAATATCAGTATTGCTACCCCAACTTTTTTTATTTTCATTTGCATAAAAATTTTTTTTCATGCCTTTACTTTCAGTCTATGTGACTCTTATGTTTTGAAGTGGGTCTCTTGTAGACAGCATAGGTAAGAGTCCGGTTTTTTATCCATGCAGGTTTCCTATGTCTTTTGATTGGAGCATTTGATCCATTTACATTTAAAATTACTATTGATATGTAGTTGTTTATTGCCATTTTATTCTGTTAGTCTGTATTTCTCTTTTACTAGATTTTTTTTTTTTTTTTTTTTTTTTTTTTTTTTTTTGCTTTTTGTTCTGTTTACAACAGGCCCCTTAATATTTCTTGCAGTATTGGTCTTGTTGTAATAAATTTCTTGAGGTTTTTCTTTTTTCTTTTTTTTTATTGTCTCCTTCAATTTTAAATGATAGCCTTGCTGGATAAAAAAGTCTTGGTTGTAGGTTATTGTTCTGCACTACTTTGAATATTTCTTGCCATTCTTTTCTGGTATGTTTCTGTTGAGAAGTCAGATGTCATCCTTATGGGGCTCCTTTGTAGGTGATTCACTGTTTTCCTTTTGTAGTTTTTAGTATTCTTTCTTTATCTCTAATCTTTGGTATTTTAATTATAATATGTGTTGGTGTAGGTTTCTTTAGGTTCCACTTTATGGGATTCTTTCTGCTTCTTGAACTTGTGTAACTATTTTCTGCATCAATTTAGTAAAATTTTCAGCTCTGATTTCTTCAATCAGATTTTCTATCCCTTGTTCTTTCTCCTCTCCTTCAGGTACACTTATGCAGATATTATTTCTCTTTATATTGTCACAGAGCTCCCTTAGAGTTTCCTCAGACTTTTTGATCCTCTTTTCTTTTTGCATTTCTGCTTCCATGCTTTTACTTATCTTGACCTCTAAATTGCTGTTTCTATCCTCTGCTTCATCCAGCCTGCTTTTAATTCCTTCTAGTGTAGTCTTCATTTCTGATATTGTTATTCATTTCTGTCTAATTCTTTTTTATGACTTCACTGTTATTTTTGATGCCAGCTATCTCTTTGTTTAGGTGCTCACTTTATCCATCTATTGTTGCTCTAAGATCCTTGAGCATCCTACCAATCATTATTATAAACTTTGCATCTGGTATCTTGTTTGTTTTCATTCATTCAGTTCTTTTTCTGAAGATTTCTCTTGTTGATTCATTTGAATTGCACTTCTTCCTATTTTGTCTCTGTATAGACTAGATACCACTCTAACTATGTTTGTTAGGTCTTGAGCTGATGCTCTTTGAATCTGGTTGCTGGATGTACCAGCCCAGTACCTCCTTGGCCAGAACCTGGTGCACACCAGTGGGGGTCACTGCTTTTGACTGACCTTTAAGAACCTTCTTGGAGCTACAGGCAATCCAGAATTTGTGGCTTCCTCTGCTGGACCCTGATGCCATTGTAAATATCTGCTGCATTCTTAGGCTGGCCTTTACCTACTCTTGGACAGTGTGTGTGGCCTCTCTTCCCGAAATGAAGTCTTTTTGCTGGCTTCCCTCTGCCTCCACCTCCTCAGGCACTTGGATATCAGCCTGGGCTCCCGAGCCTCAGCTTGGGCTGCTCCATGGGCATGGGGGACTCCTTGCCTCACTGGGCCTCACCCCCCATGGGAAGGCATTGTCTACCTCTCTGGATTGGCTCTGCCTCTGCAGGTGTGTAGGATGCCAGCCACCAAGCTCCACCCTTTGTGGGTGCAGGCTGCCTATTCTGTCTCCGCCCCTCGCCATTACTGTGCAGACTGCTTGGCTGTGCCCCACCATGGGTGCACAGCACCTCGCACCAGGCCCCACCTTTCATGGGCACACTTGATGTCTTACCCAAGTGTGGGGTCTGCCTTGCACTGGCACAGGGGACTTCTCAGCCTGCAGTGTTGTGTTCTTGCTGGCTCACGGCAGGCCTCTCCAGGCTCTGCCCCCAACCACCACTGTGTGGGTTGTCTCACTAGGCTCCACCCTCAACCATCATGTGGGCCAAGCACCGCAGCCATGACCCCAGCTGGACCCTCCCACCCTTTGAAGGGTACTTAGCAAGTTGGGGGTGCCATGTAACCCAGACCTCAGCACTCAAATTCTGTGTCCCTGATTCATCCCCTGCTTCTAAGTGTCTCAATGCACTGACTGGAGCAGGAGAGCTTCTAGTGGGTGGGGTAATTGCTTCCCTTTCCTTGCTTGGTTCTCCCAGAAAGAATGGGCACTTTAAGTTTGGGGAGTGACCCAGTACAGAGGTCAGGGTGGCTGTATTCTACAGTCTTTCCCTGTGCTTCTGAGACCATACTCTCCTCTTGCAATTCCAATCCTCTCGGCACTCCCAGAGCCCTGGGTAAGTTACTGTGAATGAGGTTTTCTGTGCGGTCCCTTTAGGACAGAACCTGGGTTTGAGAGTTTTGTCTTCCTCTCACAAACAGTAACTCGGCTCTTTTTTCAGATAACTACTGTTTGTACACCTCCTCTAGTCTTTGGGTTTCCAGGTTGGGGCTCCAGTTCTAGAATGGGGATCCACAACTGTCAGTCATAAGAGACTCTCTGGGCCACTGTTCACTCCTGGGAGTGGGGCAGCCCTTTCCATATCTTCACCTTTCCTACCAGCTCAATGTGGTTCCTTCGATGATGCTTGGTTATAGATTCCTCTTACTTTGGACCAAAGTTGGTTTTTCAAGATGATTGTTCCTAAATTAAGTTGTAATCCACTTTGGCTTTGGGAGATAGGAGTTGTAAAGTCTGCCTACTCCATCATCATTTTCCCTCCCCTCCATGATTAGATATTATATAACTTACTAAGAGCTCATCCTGATAAATCTAATACCTATCTAATGCCATAGTTATTACAATTTATTGATTGTATTCCCTATACTGTACTTTACATTCCCATGACTATCCTGTTCTACCAACTTAGACTTCTTAGTTCCTTCAAACTTTTCCACTCATCCTCCAATCCACAATCCCATCTGGCAATGGTCAAAATGTTCTCTGTATCTAAGAATCTGCATTGATTCTGCTTGTTCATCTATTTTGTCTTTATGTTTTTATAAAGTCAATGCTTTATAGCAGATTTTTAAATTAACAATAAAGTTTTCCTGGTTTTGGATACATTCAAAGCATAAAGCAAATTGGATAAGCAAGGGCTTTATTTGTATTTGCCTTTTTTTCACTGACATATTTCACTTAGCATAATGCCCTCTAGGTCCATCCATACTGTTGCAAATGGCATAATTTCAATCTTTATTATTGATCAATATTTTATTGTATATATGTATATGAACCACCTCTTTATTCGTTCATCTACCCATGAATACTTAAGTTACTTCCATATCTTCATTTTTGTAAATAATGATGGAAGAAACAAGAAATGCAATAGTTTTCAAATTAGTGTTTTCAATTTCTTGGATAAATACCCAAATATGAATTTGTTGGGCCATGTGGTAGTTCTATTTTTAAGTTTTTGCAGAACCTCCAAACTGTTTTTCATACTGGCTTAACTAATTTACAATCCCACTAATACTGCATGATAGTTTTTTTCTTTACATCCTTGCCAATACTTATTTATTGATGATGATATTCTAAAAGGTGTGATATGCTATCTCATGTGGTTTTAATTTGAATTACCCTGATGATTAAAGCATTTGAGCATTAACTTATATATCTATTAGCCATCTCTATGTCATGTTTGGAGAAAGCTTATTCAGATACTCATTCAATATTTTAATTGGTTTGTTTTGAGGGGGTGTTAAGTTATATGAGTTATTTATGTTTTGGATACAAGCCCTTTATTAAATATATCATTGCTAATATCTTTTCCCATTCCCTAAGTTGTCTGTTTTGTTGATGGTTTCATTTGTAATACATAAACTTTTTAGTTTAATATAGTCCCATTTATTTTTTCTTTTGTTTCCCTTGCTTGAGAATATATCCAGAAAAATATTGTGGTGTCAAAATTTGAGCTATGTCAAGGAGTTTACTGTCAATGTAGACGTTTTATGGTTTCAGGTTTTATAGTTTAGGCTCTAATCTACTTAAGTTTATTCTTGTATATGGTATAAGAAACTGATCCAGTTTCATTCTTTAGTATGTACCAGTCCGGTTTTTCAAACATCTTTCAGAAAGTGTCACTACCTGATTGTATTTTTCTAGACTCCTGTATCATAGATTAATTGATCATATAGACATGGGTTTATTTCTGAGTTCTCTACTCTGTTCCATTCAATTGTGTGTGTTTTTATGCCATTACCATGTTGTTTTGTTTACTGTAGCCTTGTAGTATAGTTTGATACCAGGTAGCATGATATCTCAAACTGTCTTCTTTCTCAAGATTGATTTGACTATTCTGGGTCTTTTGTGGTTCTATTTAAATTTTAGAATTATTTGTTCTAGTTCTGTGAAAAATTCCATTGATATTTTGATAAGGATTGCATGTATAGATTGCTTTGGTTAGTATGACCATTTTAAGAATGTTAACTCTTACTATTCATGAACATGGGATATTCTTCCATTTGTTTGCATCTTCTTCAATTTCTTTCTTTCGTTTCTTATAGTTTTCTGATTACAGATCCTTTTCCTTCATGGTTAAATTTATTCCTAGGTATTTTGATCTTTTGTAAGCAATTATAAAAGGAACTTTTGTTTTAATTTTACTTTCTGATAGTTTGCTACTGGTGTATAAAAATGTGACCAATTTCTGGATAATTTTGTATTTTGTCACTTTATTGAATTTACTTGTCAGTTTTAGTATTTGTGTGTGTGTGTGTGTGTGTGTGTGTGTGTGTGTGTGTGTGTGTGTATCTTAGGATTCCTTATATACATTATCATGTTATCTACAAATAATGGCAGTTTTATTTATTCCTTTCCAATTTGGATGCTTTTATTCCTATATTTACTTTGATTGCTGTGACTATGATTTCCAATACTATGCTGAATAAAAGTGGTAAAAGTGGGCATCCTTTTCTTGTTCCCAATCTTAAAGAAAAAGCTTTCATCTTTTTATCATTGAGTATGAGTATGTTAGCTGTGGGTTGTTATATACAGCCTTTACTGTATTGAGATATAGTCCCTCTATTCCCACCTTGCTGAGAGTTTTTATCATAAATGAATGTTGGAATGTTGGATTTTGTCAAATGAACTAAAATGATCATATAATTTTTTACTTTGTTTATGCAGTATATTAATTAAATTGCAAATATTGACCCAAACTTATATCCCAGGAATAAATCCTACTTGATAATAGTGAATGATCTTTGCTGAATTTGGTATTAATGAATCTCATTTGCTAATAATTAGAATATTTTTGCATCTATGTTCAATAGGGATATTAACTTATAGTTTTCTTTTTTGTAGTATCTTTGTCTGGTTTTGCTAGCAGGGAAATGTTGGTCTTATAAAATGAGTTTGGGAGCCTTTCTTTCCAACAATATTTTGGAATAGTTTGAAAGGGATAAATATAAATTCTTTGAATGTTTAATAAAACTTACCTGTAAAGCCATCTGGTTCAGCACTTTCATTTGTTGGGATTTCCTGATTACTATTTCATTTTTGTTAGGAGTTACCAGTCTGTTCAGATTTTCTATTTCTTCATGATTCAGGCTGGAAGAATATATATTTTTAAAAATTTCTTCATTTCTTCCAGATTGTTCATTTTGTTAGAATATAACTGTTATGGTATTATAAACTTTTGTATTTCTATAGTTTCAGTTGTCATTTCTCTTGAATTTCTGACCTTATTAATTTGGGTTATCTTTTCTTTACTTGGTGAGTCTGGTTAAAGATTTAGCAGGGTTTTTTAAAATTTTTTAAGTACTTGGTTTCATTGATCTTTTCTGTTGCATATTTAGACTCTATTTCATGATATCCACTCTGATCTCTAGTGTTACTTTTCTCTACTCACCTTGGTGTTTGTTCTTTTTCATTTCTTTAGGTGTAAGGTTAGATTGAAAATTTTTCTTTTTCTTGAGGTAAGCCTCCATTTCTATAGATTTCCCCCCTTAGAACTGCTTTCTCTGTGTCCCACAGATTTGGGGTAATTGTGTTTTCATTTGTCTCATGCATTTTGATTTCTTTCTTAATCTTGTTGTTAACTCATTCATTGTTTAATAGCATGTTATTTATTCTCCATGTTTTATGTCTTTTAGTTTTCTTCTTGCGACTAATTTCTAGTATTATATCATTGTAATTGGAGAAGATGCCTGGTAAGATTTCAATCTCCTCAAATTTATTGAGACGTGTTTTGTGGTCAAACATGTTGTCTTCCTGGAAAATCATCCCTTTGTACTTGAAAAGACTGCATATTCTGCTGCTTTTGGATAACCCTATGATGCAAATATTGGCATGTTTGATGTTGTTCCTGAAGCCCCTTAAACCAGTGGTTTTTAACATTTATATACTTGGGGACATGTAAAAATAGAAGAATTATTTCAAGTACCTATAAGGCAGAATCACCCTGAGCATAAGCAAATTTGACTAAGATCATTGTGTCTATAATCTTCATTCATCATAGTGGTTAACTTTTTCACGGACCAGCACAAAAGTTTTTGGCAGACCAGTCCGTGGACCAGTAATTGAAAAACACTGTCTTAAACTATAATAATTTTGAAAAAAAAAAAAAAATATATATATATATATATATATATTTTTTTGCTTTTCTGATTGGCTGTTTTCCACTACCCTTTTTTCTAGAGAGTTGATTCAATACTCTGCTTCATCAAATTGGCTGTTAATTTACTTTAATATATTCTTCATTTCAGTTCTTGCATTCCTCATTCCTGTTTGGTTCTTTTAATAGCTTTTATATCTTTATTGAAGTTCCACCGGATTCAACTATTTTTCCTCTAAGTTTATTGAGCCTGCTTATACTCAGTGTTTTGAGCTCTGTATAGGAAAATTGCTTGTCACCATTTAGCTTTTTAGTTTTTTGTGTGTTTTTTTAGGATTTTTGTCTTGTTCTTTTAATTGGGGCATGTTTTATTGTCTTCTCATTTTTCAGACACCCTGTGTTTATTTTTTCTGTACAGGTACATCTGTTATGTTTCCCTGTTTTGGCAGAGTGGTCTTATGTGGTAGGTGTCCTGTGGGACCTAGTGGTGCAGTCTCCCTGACCACCTAAGCCTGGTGCTCTAGGGGTGTCTCTTGTATGAGTTGTGTGTTCTTTTCTTATAATTGAGGCTTGAATGCTGCACACATGCCAGTAGGTGGCACTAACCATTAGACTGACTGGCAATAATATTTGAGCATAGAAAGACCATATAACTTTTTGTGTGTGGAAGGGTGACCCAAAGAGTGTGAGTCCCTTTTCCATGTTCTGGTGCCAGCCACCACCTTTCAGGTGTTTTATTTGTGGAGATAAATGTTTGTTGCCTTGGTGTGATCTGAATGTGTTCACTAGGGGTGAGATGTGTTTCTGAAACCTCTTAGAAGTGTCTCAGGTGCATGGTCAAGTAAGCTGCCATTTGTATCCAGCTGGGACCACCTATTGGGAGCTAGAAAGTGGTCTGTTGTTTATTGGTGCTTGCACTAGGCTTGGAGGCTCTTAGGAGAGGCTACACTGCAAATTGAGGCAGACTGCTGCTGGTGTTAAGCTTAGGACCCTTTTTGGCATCACATGAGCTGAGGCCAGCCACCACCTGTGCCAGGATTGGTACCTCTTAGTAGGAGCTACATTCTAAGACAACACTGACTTTAGTATATGACTGGCTTGAGACTACCTAATGGGTGTTATATGCAAGTTAAGACTACTCACCATTATCCCAGAGCTGAAGTCATTTAGCAAGAGATACAACGAATGCTGTGTCTAGCCACTACTTATTTGAGTTTGTGGACTTGAGAGATTAGAGGAGTTTGCACTGTGAGTCAAGACAGGCCACTTGTATGAAAAAGCTACTGGAAACAGTTTGGACTGGGGAAATCGGGTGGGTCACAGTCTCAGGGAATCATCAGGAAAGGGTGGGTGTTAGGTATGTTGATGGAGAGCACAGATTTGACTTCTGCCTGCATATGAAGGCTGAGTGGGATGAGGGTTTAACAAAAGAACAATGGTGTGTGCCCAGTGGTGGGATTCAAATAATTTAACAACTGGTTCTCTGCACTAATGACTGTTTAAGTATAAAAAAAAAGATATACTGAAAGGTAGCTAATTATTTCATGCACTTAGTATATAAATAAGAACAATAAAAGAGGTATACCAATTAGATTATGTTAAGAAAGTTTTAAAATATTGATGAAAAAATATTAAATAATACCTGACAAACAAGCAATAAAACTATATAACATAATTTCATATTGCTTCTTGATTGGCATTCTCACTTGCAGTTTTTTTCACCTATGGATGGAATAAACATTACTACTGTTGTGCAGATGAACACTAAAAGAGTAAGGGATGTAATTTGTGATTTCCACATTGGGTGTCTGCCCAGGTACCTACCTTAGAACCCTGATTACAAGTGTCATTTTAACAACCAGTTCACCAACCTCAACAAAAAATTAGGTATAGGTTCTGCCAAACCAGTGTGAACCAGCTGAACCCAACTACTGTCTGTGCCAGTGCTTCCTTCCTAGTAAGAGCTACCCTGACTCCTATTTCTCCAGCCCTCTGCCTAGTCAATTCAGTTCTTCATATGTTCCTAGTACTTTTGGAACTGCTGCCTCTGTGCTGGTGCCCAGAGTGAGTAAGTTTATGAGCAGGCTATGTCTATGAATGGGCCCCTCAAAAAGAAAATCTGGGACTCAGTAGAACTTTATCTCATTCTAATGCATTCCTCACTCATTTTCACAACCGGATATAATGAACACTCATCTTCTTGGCACTGGTTTAGAGAGCTTTGTGTGTGGCTAGGACTCCTCCACTTTCGGGGAAGACCTTTGCAATTGAGATATCCCTCTCAATTCTTAATCACTGCACCGTTTATGGGAATTTCCACTCTCCCACTAGTCTTCTTGTGGCTGCTACTTTATATCTTTAGTTATAGAACTTTGCAATCTTAGCTTCAGGTGATGCTCAAAGATGGTTGTTCTATAATTTAGTTATAACTTTAATGTAGTATAGGGAGGAGACGAGCATAGTGTTTACCTATTCAGCTATCTATGTGAAATATCATCAATGCCCTTTTATATATTCAAATGTGAAAGTGTTTTAATGTTCTGTATGAAAGTTCTATATACAAGTCCATCTTCTTTATATTTTCTTCTAGGTTAATCTTAAAACTTGTTAGGTATTAGGAGAGCAAAAAATGCATATATAGGCAAAGCAGAATGGAATGTTCATAAACTAGGAAAACACTTATATAATAGATATATTTTGCCTTTACTCTTCTTTTTGGAACAGGATAACATTATCTCTATTAATTGCTTTGCTACTTTCTATTCTTTGGTTTATTCTAAAATGGAGTAAGTTATAATCACTGAGCAGGAATATTTTATTATTACTAACTAATCATTTTGGTTTACATGATAACTAGATATGATTTTCTTCTAAAAATTTTATATTTCATTATATCTGATATACTGCATAAGTCCAACAAACAAAATATAAATTGCTTTGGGGTTTTTTTGAGGAAGAAAGGACAAATTATTAATACAACATTTATATAGTATTTATTTTACAAAATCATTGACATTAAATTACATGCAAAACAAGATATCACCAGACTAATAATATTACTATTTTTATGTACCAAGCTAAGATGAAAAAAAATTTTTTAAATATTTACCACAAATAAGGAATAAAATAATTACATCAAAATAAGCCAACAAATAAAGATATATGGCTGAATTTAATAAAAAGGGTGACATATATTAAAATACTATGTAAAAACTGTCAATTTTTTATTTTAGTAAACAAAATGAAAAGCATTATTGAATGCTCATATACTATATAGTGTATATTTCTATATAAATATTTTGCATATTTGTACACAAGACTATAACTTTATTTTATAATTTTTTTTTTCTGAAGTGAGAAGTGGGGAAGCAGAGATACAGACTCCCGCATGCACCGACTGGGATCCACGTGGCATGCCCACCAGGGGGTGATCCTCTGCCTTTCTGGGGTGTTGCTCCATTGCATACAGAACCATTCTAGTGCCTGAGGTAGAGGCCATGGAGCCCTCCTCAGCACCTGGGCCAACTTTGCTTCAGTGGAGCCTTGATTGTGGGTGGCAGGGGAAGAGAAGGGTATAGAGAAAGGAGAGGGGGAAGGGTGGAGAAGCAAATGGGAGCTTTTCCTGTGTGCCCTGGCTGGGAATCGAACTTGGGACATCCACACACTGGGCTGATGCTCTACCACTGAGCAAACCAGCCAGGGCAAGACTATAACTTTATATATGCAATATAAAGTCTTACTTTGAAATTTATTACAGTTAAATAAATTGTATCAAAAGTTCAGAAATAACCAAAGTAAAACCAATAAATCACAAAGCTAGCAATTATTAAAGTTTATTGGGCACAGACCAAAAGAGTTTGCAAAATGGGAGCACTTAGACCAAAACATAGAATGAAGCTCAAGAAAATATATTGTTATAAAGCAGCTTGTATAGTTAGAAAGCAGTGACTATTAATTCTTTAGTTTAGATTGATAATATTAGAATTCTCTCAAGTGGTAGGAATATAGTCAGTTTTCTCAACAACTTTTATAAATGTTAGTAGATGACCATCTAATCCAATTGAAAAGGGATAATTTGACCTATATTTACCAGATTTTATTTTTATCTCTCATATAAATTCTTCAGACTTGTCCTCTTCTTTTTATCACTTAAGCCACAAGATTATGAGAATTGGTGAAACAAACAAAAGATCAGTAATTTGAGATTGTGTTTCAGAGTCTAAGAGCATGGACTTTCCAGGTAATCTTTTCCTATGGTGATATATTTGGCAGACATTGTTGCCCAATGTAAATCTTCTCATTTATGGTATATGTTTTTTAAAATGTTTTGCATTATAGACCTATGATGCTTTATTGTGTGTGATATTGTTCTTTTAGTGGCATATTTGTCATTGTTTATAGTATTGATTTAGCTATGTAACTTAAATTCTTTTTTGATAAGCCTCTAGCTTCATATGCACAATCAGAATTCAAAAAAATCAGAATGGAGATTTGAATGCATATTCTGGATGTGAAAGGAGTTGTCCAGATTTTGCCAGTTCTAAGGGGAATTCCTTTTTCTTAATAGTAAGTGGAATGAATTTTATATACTAGGTGTTAGTTGAGAAAATTACAGTAATATATAGCAATGAGTCATTGGATTACAGCTATAATGGGCAAAGTAGAATGTTTGTTTCATTCTCTAACTTTGGCTCTTCTTCCTTAGCATATAAAAATAAGAAAGGAATATATTCTTAAAACACTGTAATATTCCTAGAGCAATCCTGTTATAATTTTGAATTATTTCCTTTATATTAATTGGTATATTTGCCAAGATTAGATTACAGAATATGTACTTCCTTAGGATATTCAGTATTGTAAAAGGTGTTAAATAACTTGTGCTGGGAGGGAGAAATGTAAAGGTAACTTGAAGCTAAGGAGGGTCGCCTCCTGATCACCCTACCCCTAGTGTACACTCAAAGAAAAGGAATAGTCCCTCTTCCACCCTCACCCCCTTTTCAACAAAATCTCTCTTTAGTTCTTTTCCTCATGGTCAGGTTGGCTGAATCTCCAAACACTTGTAAGTACTGTATGTTCTAATATATCCTGAAGTCATGCATTAACACCTTTTATTTAGCGAAGGGTGTTAACTGATATTCTGGCAGCTGACAGCAGGGAGTAGGCAGAAAGAAGGGGAAATAAATAGAAGGACAAAGACAATGTGGTGGTTTAGTGGCTAGCAGGACTAATGGACCAGCTGTGAATAATCCCGCTTTTTTTTGCCTCCAAACCACTCAACAGATGTCTTTCTGTCACTGTCATGTCCTCAAGCTATCCCAGTAAATTATTTGTGCATTGCAACTGAGTCACCAATGTGGCAATTGAACCTCTTCACAGCTAAAAATTGTTAATGTGTGCAGGGGGGCCCTATGGTTGTACTGCACGCTTGTAGGAACCAGGATAGAGTTGGGAGGTGTTTAGAAGGAGGCACTAAAGAGAGAATAAAGAAAATGTAGCAGGAGCCAGAGAGGATAGTGAAATGTCAAGGATACCTTATTTTGCCTGGAGAATTAACAGGAAGGGCACATTAATGTCTTCCTCTATTTGGTCTTTCGCCTCTTTCAGACTAAAGCAGCCCATGGCTGTTCTGGCAGATATACATATTACTTTAAAAGATTAAAAAATGAAGAATGCAGTGATCTGTATTGTATATATGCTTTATTCTGTGGAAAGAATGTTAATAAATATACCGTGAGCTTGCAAAGTTTGCCAATATAAATAATGTGGCATTTCAAAGTCTGTCAGTAAATGTAATTGAATTTTTCAATGCAAAAAATATAGTTCAGCTATAAATTGGAATCATGCTAGACATTAGTTGGGCATTAGAAGATATTAATTACATACTGCTCACTTCTTTTCCCTGGTTTCTTATATTAAATAAAATGATCAGAAAAGATAAATTTTCAAGCATGCAATTTAGAGAGTTTTATTCTCAAAAACAAGCTGTCTGATAATTTTTAGTGGAGGAATAAATGTTTACTTTTTTCCAAAACCTTGTCAGTGAGCTGTCTAAAACATGTCCTTCCCAATATGAACACAATACAGAAAAGCTAATCCATTTTAATACTTTGTAATGATAATAAGCCACAGTGAACAACTAGCCTAGGGAAAAGATAGTAGTAGTCACCTTTAAACAGAAAGAGAATAGCAAGTAATTGTACATTTTTACACAAGGATGATGACAACATTTCCTGTGACTTTGAACTTATTTTGGCTGTCAACATCCAGCAAACATTCTGCATATCAATCAGACAATTGTATTTATTTTATAGTATTTGGAGAATAATGTAGAGATTTAGTTATGTGATTGTTGTATGTAAGCAGACCATTTACATGTAAATAATAGTGTCTCTTCATGCTACAGATGTTGCATGGACAACTGTTAAGATCTTAATACCACATGCAATTTTTATTTTCTTTTTAAATCTGCCCTCATCCTTCTTTGGCATGGTGTACATAATGGTGCAGTGGAATGTGTGTGTTTTCCAGCAGTTAATTACTTGGATGAGATTTCAGAAGTAGAGTCAAGTATTTGAATATTATTTTTCTTGAAGATGTTTTATGTTGATTTTTTGTTTGTACTTAATAAAAGCCTGTAATTAATTACCATAAAAAGAAGTATGTCTCACCTAACTGGTGGTGGCACAGAGGACCCAGGTTCAAAATCCCAAGGTCTCTGGGTTGAGCATGGGATCACCAGCTTAAGCATGGATTCCCATGGTCACCAGCTTGAGTTCAAAATTCACTGGCTTGGCTGGAGCACCCCCCGCCCAGCCAAGGCATGTATAAGAAGCAATCAACAAACAATAATGTGCCACAACTATGAGTTGATGCTTCTCATCTCTCTCCCTCTCTCTCACAAGTATATCTTGATCTTGGCCTGAATTTGCATAATTTTAATGTTTCCTGGGTATGTCGAATATTTTCTTTCTAGTTTCTGTTACCTTGATATTTTGAGAACACTTACATAAAAATAGATTTATAAAGTTTTCAATTTAAAAGTTGTAAATAGCTACAACTTAGTCATTAACTTTTTTACATAAAGCTTATTCTTTAAATACTATTTTGTTAAAAAACAACATAATATAAATTATCCCCACATTGAAAAATGTGTGTTACTCATAAATATCAATACGGTACCATGTTCTAGTTAAATTTGCCTCTATTTTATGCTCCAAGATGAGTATATTGATAAGGGTTCATCTATGGGACTGAGTGATCATTTACCTGGTTTAAATTAAAGGTCTTTAGATTCACTCTGATTTCCATAAATAATCTCCTACTAAGTGTTTTCACTTATTATAGCTAATTAAAACATATATTTAAAAATCAGTGTCTTTGATTATAAAATAACTTTAAATAAGTCTTTTAGATTCTACTGAAATATATTTTAATTGAAATGCAGTAACAATTTTGCTGACCTGATATTTGTGAGTGGATTAAATTCATTATTAGCTTCCAGGAATATTCAGAGAAAACAGGATGACATCTGCCTCTAGATACTGGGAAGAAAGAAGGAAAATGATAAAAAGAAATGAAGTATACCATACAATTTCTGTATTTAAACAAAACAGAATTTTACTTTTGTAACTGCTCCATCCAATATTATTCCGTGGCTAAAAAAACTAAACTCAAAAAGAGGAGTTGCTAAATTGTGGCAATGAATGCTGATCCCCACCAATTTATGCTTATCCACTAAGCCAGAGACATTTTCCAGCCTCTATCCGTACTTAGTCATGTAACTAGTTTGATCAAAGTAATGTGATTTGAAATTTTATCTGTCACTTCTGGGCCTACTCTAAAAATTTCCCCCACTTTTTCTAGATAGATAAAACTGAAGTGACATTGCAGCCACAATATGGGTGTAGCTTGGACTTCTGAGTTACCACTTTAGAAAAGAGCTCTAAAAAACAGCTGACTGAGAAATAAACAAATAAAGATCTAACTGTTGTAATCTAGACAGTGTTTGTTTTAGCTAGTAGCCCTCTCATGACTGAGAGAATCCTAGAACATGAGAGTGAGGTTGAAGAGCCCCATACTACCACCACAGAGATTAAGACAGAGAAAATTTGAAGGGTAAGAGAAATAGCTGCACACTACCTGTATGTCCCTCTGTTAGGTCCTACAGCACTATGTTTAGCTATCTCCCCTGAATCTATGGTTCCTCTAGAGCAGGGGTGCTCAATATGTCGATCTCGATCTACTGGTCGATCACGAAGGAAATGTGGGTAGATCACATGACATTAAAACAGTGGTTCTTAACCCTAGGAGTTTGATGAGTCGGTCTTAGGGGTTCGAAGAAGCCTCTGCCACAGAGGTCAGAATAAAGTAATACCGTAATTTGTTGTGAGTTCATGCACTTTGTTGGTTTTGTTCTTTGAGCAAGGTGATGTTCATGCATGAATCATTTTGTGCACCAGTAAAAATATATATACCTATGTCTTGAATTAGGGGAAAGAAAATCATATTTTATTTATCACTAAAGAAGGGTTCGGTGAATACGCATATGAAACTGGTAGGTTTGGTACCTCAAAAAAGGTTAAGAACCACTGCATTAAAAAGACATTTGTCTTTTGATTGGCATACAGGGTAGCCAATCTGACACCTGAACTTTAGACACCCTACACATACGTGTTAAATCACACTAACTTGTTCAGTTACATTGATGCATAGTTAGCCTTCAATTTATTTAAACTAAATACAACAAAGGATATAAAAATGAGTGTCATAGCTGGTCCAAGTAAGAAGCCTAAAACCTACCACTTTCATACAGAATGGGAGGGGATTTTTTTCACTATGTCATATTCTAAGTGCGTTTGCCTCATTTGTCTGTGTGCCATTGCTATTCCAAAGAAGGGAAATGTGGAGCGGCTTTTTCAGACTGTTCATGAAAACTATGACATTGACTTTCCCCCGAAAAGAGAGCTGAGAAGGAGAAGGTAAAAGAAGAATACACAATATTAAATAGTAATAATAGTAACTTAAATAATGATAATATAGAAGAAATAAATTTGTTTTGCATTTTTATTGTAGGTAGATCATTTTGACTTGGTCAACTTATAAGTAGCTCACAAGCTGAAAAAGTGTGGGCACCCCTGCTCTAGAGAGCAAAGAGAGCCCTGGGGTGACAGTCAGCATGTTCAGCAGTGTGTGGTATTTCCTGGGAACCACTACTCTGGTTTCATCTCACATGAGGAATCATAGGAAAATCTGTCACAGAGAAAGGGGGCAGGCAGTCAAACAACTAGTACACAGATTTTGCAGATTAATTTCCTAGCCCAAGTAGTACTCACAGCAGAGCCTTTGCTCATCTGAAGCACCAAATTGAGACAAAGTCTGACTAAGGAATAACGTGGGGTACAGGTCTGTTTTAGTCAGGTCCCCAAATTAGTTTTGTACCTTATGCAACCTGGTCTGCCAATATTCAAGCAAAAGAACTGAGTCACAGCCCCATCTGCTGCAACTCATGGATCTTGACCAAAAATACTGTTAGAGGAAATTTGAAAGTTGCCTGAAATGGGTCCTACCAGCCCTCTCTTGAATACCTGAAAGCTTTATAACCTAATGATTCTCAAACTGAGAAGCAGGCAGGGCTGACTGCTGCTAGAACAAAGCCAATGTCCCTGTGAGGCAGGGAATTAGAGAAATAGGTTTGCTTGAGTTGAGACCACCCAAAGAAAGATCATTATTAAACCTTAGAGCTGCTTCTCTAACTGTTCTTAAGCAGGAAATTAATTTGTTGCCTCACTTACAAGGGTAGGCTAAAGTAGGCTAAATAACCAGCCATCATTACCTTAGAGATAAATTACACTATAATAAAGAACAATAAACTCTGTGTTTAGCATACTGAAAACTGTAGACCTAATTTTGCCTAACCCTATACATTGTGGAAATTTCAGAAAAGAAATGGAGTGAAAATATATTTAAAGCAACAATACCTAAAAACTTCCCAAACCTGGGAAGAAAAGTAAACATCCAGATCTCTAATGCCCAAAAGATCCCAAGTATGTTAAATCCAAATAGGAATACACCTTATCAAAAGTAAAAAAGAAAAGTGTCAAAAATAAAAGAAAGTATTTTAATAGCAGTGAGAGAGAAGTTACATACCAGTGAACCACCATGAGATTATTGGAGAATTTCTCAACAGAAACTTTGAACGTAAGAAGAGAATGGAATTATATATTCTTTTAAAAATCTGTCAACCAACAATACTATAACCAACAAAGCTGTATCTCAATCAATATAGGAGGAAGAAAGACTTCTCCAAGCAAAAAAACAAACAAACAAAAAACAAACTAAAGAAATGTATTACTACTAGACCTACCTTACAAAAAAAAAAGTAATAGGAGTTTCTTGTGTGGAAATAAAAGAATAATTAGTGTAAAGCTCACTGGTAATGGTAAATATATAGTCAAAATTGGATTCTGTAATATGAAAACAGTGGTGCATAACTCACTAACAACTCTAGTTTAAAAATTAAGAAACATAGTAAAAATAACCATAACTACAGTAATCTATTGTTAATAACACAACATAAAAACATGTAAATTATAACATTAATAATCTTATATGAGAGAGGGAGGAAAAACAAAATGTAAAGCTTATGAATCTAATGAAGTTAAAATATTATTAGTTTTAAGTAGAGTGTTAATACCTTAAGATATTTTATGTAAGATTTATAGAAACAAAAAGAAAAAAAGAACCTGCAGTAATTTTATAAATAAAAACATGATACAGAAGTGAAATCATACTGATGGCACAAGTCATTAAAACACACACACAAAAAAGACAGCAGAAAAAGAAGCAAGGATTATTGCACCTACAAAATAACCAGAAAACAACAAAATGGCAATATCAGCTACTTACTTCCCAATAATTTAAATGTCAATAAATTAAATTATCTAATCAAAAGAAATAGAATTGCTGAATGGATAAAAACAAGATCCAATTATTTGCGGCCTATAAACTTAAACTTACACTTAAAGTTTAAACTAACTTTAAACTTAAAGATATACAAAGACTGAAAGTGAATAGATGTCAAAAGATATTCCAAGCACCTAGTAACCATAAAAAGTAAGATTAGCTATATTTATGTCAGATAAAACAACTTTAAATTAAAAAATTGTAACAAGAGAGAAAGGAGGTCATTATTTAATGATAAAGGGGTCAATCCAACAAGAAAATATAACAATTGTAAATATTCATTCACCCTATATTAGAACACCTACATACAAAAGACAAAAACTAACAGATTGGGAAGAAAAATAGACAAGTAACGCAATAATAATTGGGAACTTTAATACCTCAATATCAATAATGGATAGGGCATCCAGATAGAGAATCAATAAGGACACAGGGAATTTGAACAACAGTATATATCAAATATACCTAACAGAGAACACATAAAATATTCTATCTGACAAAAGAAAAATACATTTTATTTTTAAGTAATCACTGTACATATTTCAGAATAGACCATATGTGAGATTACAAAATAAGTTTTATTCAATTCTATAAGGCTAAAATCATACCAACTAACTTCTTTGACTATAATTGTATAAAACTAAAATTAATATGAGAAAAACTAAAAAAATCTTAGAAATTAAACACTTTCCTGTACAACCAAAGAATCAAAAAAAATTAAAGTAGAAATAAAGTATTTATTCAAATGAAAATTAAAACAAAATAAAATTATAGGATGCAGTAAAAACAATTCTAAGTGAAAAGTTCATAGTGACAAGCATTTAAATTAAGAAGAAAGATTTCAAATCTGAAATCAAGAAGAAAATAATAAAAATTAAAGCAGAAATCAAGAAAATAAAGGAAAGGAAAACAATAGAAAAATTAAGAAAACAATAGAAAATGAACCAATCTAAGAGTTGATTCTTGGAAAAGATAAACCTAATTGACATACTATTAGTTTAAATAACCAAGGAGAAAAAAGAGAAGATTCATCAACAAGACAAAGTGAAAAATGAGATGTTACAATGGATATCACAGAAATAGAATCTTAAGAGATTGCTATGAATAACTATACTCCAACAAATTGGACAACATAAAAGAAATGAAAAACAGCTTAGAAAATATAAACCATCAAATCTAAATGGGAAAGAAATAGAAAGTCTAGATAGAATAATTGATAGTAAGGAAATTGAACCAGTAATAAAAAATCTCCCCCCAAAATAAAATCTCAGGCCCAGATGAGTTCATTGATGAATTTTAGCACATATCTAAAGAAGAATTAACACCATTTTCTCTCAAATTCTTCCAAATTATTAAGAAGGAACATTTCTAAACTTATTTTATAAGGCTAGCATAACTCTGATACCAGAGACAGATAAAGACATAATAGAAAACTCAAGACAAATGTCCCTGATAAATATAGATGCAAAAATTATTAATATAATACCAGCAAACTGAATTCATCAGCATAGTAAAAATATCATTTACCATGATCAAATGGGATTTATACCTGGGATGCAAGGAGGATTCAATATATACAATTCAATCGATGTTATACATTAATGGGTGAAAGAAAAATTATATGATCTCAATAGATGCAGAAAAAGCATTTGACAATAGTCAACATCTGTTCATAGTAAATGCTCAGCAAATTACATATAGAAGGACAGACAACATAACAAAGGCATAGATAATAAATGAATATTATATTAAATGGTGAAAAAGTTTTTTTTATACCAGAACAAGACAAAGTTGCACACTTTCACAACTCCTATTTAAGATAGTTCAACAGAGCATTTAGGCAAGAAAAAAAAAAGAAAAGGAAGAAATCAGAGTTGTAAAGGAAGACAAGAAATTATTTTCATTTATAAGTGACATGATTTTATATACGAAAGATGCTCAAGACTTCTCCAAAACTGTTAGATCTAATGAACAACTTCAGTAAAGTTTCAGGATACAAATTTAATGTAAAGAAATAAATAGCTTTTGTATATAGTAACAACAAATTATCTAAAAAAATAAGAAAATGACCCTTTACAATAACATCCAAAACATTAACACACTTTTGAATAAACTTAACAAAGAGGATGAAACATCTTTACTCTGAAAACTACAAGACATTGATTTAATAAATTGAAGACACAAATAAATAAAAAGGTATCCCATGTTTATGGATTAGAAAATTAATATTGTGAAAATATTCATACTACTAAAAGCCATCTAAATATGCAAAGCAACACCTATCAAGATTCAGATGGTAAAAAAACTATTTTAAAATTTATATGGAACCATAGAAAATCCTGAATAGCCAACGCAATCCTGAGAAAAATAAAAATCAGGAGGTATTATATTTTCTGATTTCAAGTTATACTATAAAGCTATAGTAAAACACTATGTCACTAGCATATAAACAGACCAATGGAGCAAAACTGAGAACCCAGAAATAAACCCAAGCATGTGTTTTCAATGAATATTTGATAAGGAAGCCCAGAATACTCAATGGCAAAAAAAGTTTTCTCAATAAATGGTGATGACAGATGGGTAGTTACATGTAGAAAACTGAAACTAGACCCCTCTCTTATGTTACTTATAAAAATTAACTTAAGATGAATGAAAGACTTAAATGTAAAACATGAAACCATAAACTTCCTAGAAGAACACATAGAAAAAATTTTTCTTAACATGGTTACTGGTAATCATTTATTGGATGTAGCACCTAAAGCACAAGCAACAACAATAAAAAACCAAGTGAACTAAATCAAACTAAAAAATTTTTATACTGTCAAAGAAACAATCAACAAAGTGAAAATAATATCTACGGAATGTAAAAAATACATGCACACTTTATATCTAATAAGAGATTAATATAAAAAACATATGAAGAGCCCTGGCTGGAAAGCTCAGTTGTTTATAGCATCATCTCAAAGTGCAGAGTTTGCTGATCCTGGTTAAGGGCATATATAGAAACAAATCTATGTTCCTGTCTTCCTTTCCCTCTCTTCTTTCCTCTCTTTCTAAAATCAATAAGTACATTTTAAAAAAATATATAAAGAATTTGTACAACTCAATAGCAAAACAATAAATAATCCAATTAAAATATGGGTTAGAGACCTGGATAGATATTTTTTCCAAAGATTTACAAAAGGCCCATGGGTAAAAAGATATTTAATATCACTAGTCATTAGGGAAATGCAAATCAAAACCACAATGAGATATCACATCATACCTATTAGGATAGCCATTATCAAAAAAGACAAAAGATAACAAACGCTGGCTATGATGTAAATTATGAACAAATAGAAAAGTCAAAACATATTAATTACTAGTAAAATATTGAATCAGTAATAAAATAATAATCTTACAGCAAAGTCCAGGACAAGCTGACTTCAATCATGAATTTTACCAAATATTTAAAGAAAATATAATAAATATTTCTCAAACTATTCCCAAAAATAGAAGGGGAAAGAAATTTCAAACTTATTTAATAAAGCCAACATTACCCTGATACCAAAACCAGAAAATAACACCACAAGAAAAGGAAATTATAGGCCAATATTTCTAATAATTATTGCTACATAAGTTAACAAAATATTAGTGAAAAGAATTCAATAATATATTAAAAGGATCACACGGTACAATCAAGTGGAATTTTTCCAGGGATAAGAGGATGGTCCAGATTCATGTATCAATCAGTGTGATCTACCACATTGACAAATGAAGAAAAATCATATAATCATCTCAATAAATGCAGATAAAGGATTTAACAAAAATTCAATAGTCATTTAAGGTAAAGTTTTATCGAAGGGTGTATAGAGGGAACGTACGTCAAAATAATAAACGTCATATATGACAAGCCCACAGCTAACATAATACTCATTGGTGGAAAGCTAAAAGCTTTTCCTCTGAGATCAATAACAAAATAAGGATGTCTCCTTTTCCCTACTTTTATTCAACATAATAATGGAAGTCCTGACAAGAGCAATGAAGCAAACTAAAGGCATCTAAATTGAAAAAAAAAAAAACAAAAAAATACTCTAAAACTGTCACTATTTGGAGGTGACTTGTTATACATAGAAAACTTAAAGACTTAAAAAAATCTGTTAGATCTTGTAAACAAATTCAGTAAAGCTACAGGATACAAAATCAATATATTAAATCTGTTGCATTTTTATACACTAATAACAAAATGTCAAGATGAGAAATTCAGAAAACAATTTCTTATTTACTATTGCATTAAAAGAATAAAATACCAGGAAATAAATTTAACCAAGAAAGACCTGTACACTGAGAACTCTAAGACTTTGTTAAAAGAAATGAAAGAAGACATTAATATATGAAAATATATTTTATACTTATGGATGGGATATATTAATATTGTTAAAATGTCTAAATAAATTTAGGACCTTGGCCAGCTGGCTCAGTGGTAGAACATTGGCCTGGCATGTAGATGTCCCAGGGTTAATTCCTGGTTAGGGCACATAGGAGAAGTGCCCATCTACTTCTCCACCCCTCCCCTTCTTTCTTCTCTCTCTCTCCCCCCCCCCATTCCTGCAGCCATGGCTCAATTGTAGCAAGTTAGCCCCAGGCTGTGAGTATGGCTTCATGGTCTCCACCTCAGGCACTAAGAAGAGCTTGATTGGGGAACAACAAAGCATCACCCCCTAAGGGGCTTTCCAGGTGAATCCTGGTTAGAGCGCATGTGGGCATCTATCTCTCTGCCTCCCTCCTCTCATTGAATAATAATAATAATAAAAAGAATAAAAACAAATAAATAAATTTATAAATTAAATCCTTATCATAATGCCATTTTTCACAGACATAGAACAATCCTAAAATTTGTATGTAACCACAAAAACCTTTAAATTCACTGTTCCACTTATTTATGCATTCATTGGTTGATTCTTATATTTGTCCTGAATGGGGATCAAAACTGCAACCTCAGCATATTGGGACTATGCTCTAACAAGCTGAGCCTCCAGGCCAGGGCCAGTCATAATAATCTTGAGAATGAAGAACAAAGCTTTCTAATGCCAAACTATGTTACAATGCTATATTAATAAAAACAGTATGGTATTGATATGCAAACAGACACATAGTTTAATGGAATAGAGAACCCATGCATATGTGGCCAAATAATTTATGACAAAGGAGCCAAGAATATATCACACACACACACACACACACAAACACACACACACACACACATATTTATACGTATATGATATATATATATATATTTATGGAAATTATATATATATATATATATGGAAAATGATAGTCTCTTCAATAAGTGGTTTTGAAAAAATTGGAAGGCCATATGCAAAAGAGTAAAATTGGACCATTATCTTATGTCATACACAAAAAATTAACTCAAAATAGATTAAAGATTTGAATGTAAGGTCTGAAACAACAAAATTCCTGGGAGAAAACATCAGTGGTAATCTTCTTAACATCAGACTTGATGATTTTTTGGAACTGACTTCAAAAGCAAAAATAGCCTGACCAAGCAGTTGCGCAGTGGATAGGACATCGGACTAGGACTCAAAGGACCCAGGTTCGAGACCCTGAGATCACCAGCTTGAGTGTGGGCTCATCTGGCTTGAGCAAAAGCTCTCCAGCTTGGACCCAAGGTGGCTGGCTCCAACAAGGGGTTGCTTGGTCTGCTGAAGGCCTGCAGTCAAGGCACGTGTGAGAAAGCAATCAATGAACAACTAAGGTGTCTCAGCGACAATGAAAACTGATGATTGATGATTCTCATCTCTCTCCATTCCGGTCTGTCTGTCCCTATCTACCTCTAGCGTACAATAGTTAAGATATTGAAGCAACTTAACTCCTATCATTAGATAATTGAATAAAGAAGTGGTACATATATACAAGGGAATATTACTTGGTCATTACAAAAACAAGTAAAATCTTACCATTTGTAACAACATGGGTAGACCTAAATGGTATTATATGAAGTTAAACAACTCAGAAGGACAAATACTATATGATTTCACTTATACGTGGAATCCAAAGAACAACATAAACAAAACAGAAACAGTCTCATAAATACAGGAACTGATTGGTTGCAAGATGAAAATGGGTTGAGAGATTGGATGAAAAAGGTGAAGGGAGTAAGAAGTACAAATTGGTAGTTACAAAATAATAATGGGGATGTGAAGTACAGAATAGGAAATACAATCAATAATATTGTAACAACTAAGTATGGTGCCAGGTGGGTATCAGAATTATTGGGAAGATCACCTCATAAATTATATAAATATCTGACTGCTGTTACTGTACGCCTGAAACTAATATAAAATAATATTAACTGCTAACTGTTATGATAATGAAAACTTTATAAATTAAAAATTGGCAAAATGTCAGTATAGACATTTTTCCAAAGTAAACATACAGAAGACCATCAGGTTCTCAATATCACTAATAATCAGGCAAATGTGAAACAAAATCACAATGAGCTATTTACCTGTCAGAATGACTATCATCAACAAGAGAAGAAATTACAAATGTTGGTGAGAATGTGGGGGGAAATGAAACCCTTCCTTGTTCTTTGTTGGTAGGAATGTAAATTGGTGCAACTCCTATGGGAAACAGTATGGAAGTTCCTCAAAAAATTAAAAATAGATCTGCATATGATTCAACAGTTGCATCTCTGTGCATTTATCTGAGAAAATAAAAACATTAACTTTATACATACACTTTATGTCTATTGCAGCATCATTTACACTAGGCAAAATATGGAAGCAATCCAAGTGTTCATTACTGAATGAATAAAAAGAATGTGATACACACACGCATACATACACACACATTCATTGGAATGTTATACATTTGTAATAAAAAAGAGAACTATCCATTTTGAAATAACACTGATGAACATTTATGATACTATGCTAAATGAAATATGGCAAACAGAAAGAAAAAGACAAATTATTTCACTATAATTAGAGTCTAAAAAATGAAAGAAACAAAGTCAAACTCATAGATGCAAAGAAAAAATTGGTGATTGACAGAGATAGGGGTAAGTGTGGGCAAAATGGGTGAAAGGACTCAAAAGTAACAACGTTTAGTTATAAATGTTATGAATGTAATGTACAGGATGGTGATTATATAGTTAATAATACTATATTGAGTATTTGAAAGATTCTAAGAAAATACATCTTAAAAATTCTCATCACAAGAAACACTTGTAACTGTGTATGGTGACAAATATTAATGATTTATTATGATAATTATTATACAATATATGCAAATATCCAATCATTATGTTGTATTCTTGAAAGTAATATAATATTATATGTCAATTATACATCAATAAAATGTGGTAATATATAATATAAAGAATCCCTAAGATATATTTTGGCCATGATAAATGAAGCAAGCATGTTGAGGGGTTTACAAAGCAAATTGTAAGCCTCTTTAAACAATGCTCTGTGTATCTAAAATGTGTATATGTTGGATGGGTTGTATCATTTGTCTGACTTAGATATCTTAGAAATTTTTATAACTATATAAGTCTTAGAACCTATATCCTTTTCTTTAATTCTCTGAAAATCGATATTCTTATTACAACCTTAATAATATATTAAAAATATCAGTGTTTAGACAATATATATTTCTTCCAAATCTCAAAAATGAGTAACCACCAGATGTTGAAAATCTGTTCTGTTTAAGTAATATATGACAATATTTAAAGATTCAGCATTATAAAAAACATTGCTCAATCATTAAAAATTAATCTGTATTAAAAAGAAAATTGAGGGGGTAATCAATGTAAAATTTAGTATATATTCCAATTTAAAGTCCATAGAATATACTGAACATATATTTTTATAAAGATTAAACCTGTATTACTGATATGTTTAAGGTACTTTCAGCAACTGTGATATAAAATCAGCAATATTTTGGCGGTTTTATACAATTGAAATGTATTTCATTCATGATTCTATAACAGTAAAATTCTGCTGCACAAATTCAGAGTTGGTTAGTGGCTTTTCCCCATCTGATAGTTCAGGTAACTTGTCTCTTTCTTCCTTGTGGCTCTGCCATTTCCTGGAGTCAAGCTGTCTTCTGTAAGCAGTTGTTATGTGAAGAAAGAAAGTATAGAAAAGATACACTTACTTCATAACTGTTTTCATAACACATGTTTCTGTTCAAGTTCCTTTGGGGAGAAGCATTTATAGATTCTATCTAGATGCAAAGTGTTTGGAAATAGTCCCTTGCTGGCTGCTGCTTTTCAGCAACAAATCTGTATCATGTGAGAGGGGTCATCTCTGTCACATTTATGATACAAAATAAGAAATATTAACAAAATATCAAAGATGAGGTAGAAGGTGAACATAAACTGAAGGACAGAACCAAAGTCCAAAATGTTAAGAAGAGAAGACTTCTATGAAGAAAGGCAGTAGTTATAGAGGCATTTCACTCACAGTGTAATGACAGATATAGAGAAGAGAAATATAAAATGGCATGGTGACCAGTGACTTGGTGAGAACCACAGTGACAACAGCCAGATCATCCAACCAGTGCCAGCCCAGGAAAGACCAAGAAGAGCCAGGACAAAACAGGCACCTTTGTCCAAAATTTCTTTACCTGGATACCCCAAATCACTTGAAGCAGCAGAATATCTTAAATGGACACAGGTACACACATAAGCTAACAGGAAATCTGAAGTATTGATGTGATCTTCAAAATAACTCTCTAGAACCATTAAAGAGATCGTAGGGTCTGCCCAGTCTGTAAAATGCAATGTTCATAGTTGCTACCTTCATAACATCAACAGTGGAGCAATCGAATGCCCAGCTAGTTAAGAACTACAAAGGATTCAAATAAAGATTATTTGACAACCAATGGAAAAACATAAATAAATAGCATCATTTTAGAAATCCATCCCGTGAATAGAGACACCAAATTCAATGAATAGATTAACTCCCAAAGACATAAAATTAGTATGACATGATTTTAAAGAGATTTAATTCCCAGAGACTCACAGCAGCTCATATCACACATATATAGGATCAACAGCTAGACATTTTATAAATTAAGTTTGAATTCTGGCATAATGTCAATAAATAGGAACAAAAATGGGCATAGTGGAAAAGCTGAGATATTCAAACTAAAGCATTATTCCACCTCAAAGTTAAAAAAGGTCTTGAAGTAAGGAAAACATCCCAAGTATATACTGGCCACAAAAGACAACATGCAGCCTGACCAGGCAGTGGTGCAGTGGATAGAGCATTGGTCTGAGATGCCAAAGACCCAAATTTGAAACCCCCAAATCACTTGCTTAAGCATGGACTTACCAGCTTGAGTGTTGAGTAGTACTTGGCTTGAGCATGGTATCATAGACATGACCCCATGGTTGCTGGCTTGAGCTCAAAGATCACTGACTTGAGCCCAAGCTCTCAGCTTGAGCCAGGGGTCACTGGCTTGGCTGGAGCCCCCTGATGGAGGCAGATAGGAGAAAGCAATCAATGAACAACTAAAGTGACACAACTAAGAGTTGATGCTTCTCATCTCTCTCCCTTCCTGTTTGTCTCTCCCTGTGTGTCCCTCCGTCTCTCTTTCACTCTTGCTAAAAGAAAAAGAGAAAGAAAGAAAAGAGAGAGGAAGGGAGGGAGGGAGAGAGGGAGGGAGGAGAAAGAAAGAAAGAAAGAAAGAAAGAAAGAAAGAAAGAAAGAAAGAAAGAAGAAAGAAGGAAGGAAGGAAGGAAGGAAGGAAGGAAGGAAGGAAGGAAGGAAGAAAGAAAGAAAGAAAGAAAGAAAGAAAGAAAGAAAGAAAGAAAGAAAGAAAGAAAGAAAGAAAGAAAGAAGAAAGAAGGAAGGAAGGAAGGAAGGAAGGAAGGAAGGAAGGAAGGAAGGAAGGAAGGAAGGAAAGAAAGAAAGAAAGAAAGAAAGAAAGAAAGAAAGAAAGAAAGGAAAAAAGAAAGGAAAAAAGAAAGAAAGAAGAAAGAGAAAGATACCATGCATACTAAACACAATAAAACTGGAGAACTGGGTAACTAAAAATAGGAAAAGACATATTTATTTGTGAGAAAGCAAAGGCCAAATTTATAAGAATAAAGATAAATATTTGGTATTTATAAAAGTTATAATTCAGCAAGCACATATGAAAATAAATAACCTTGATCCAATAACAGTAGCTTCAAAATATAAAAGTTAGACCTGACAAGACTGCAAAGAGATTATGACAAATCCACTATGGCAAAATACACATCTAAGAAATTGACAATTTGATAGAAATTTAAATTGGTATAGTCACTATATAAAATATTATGGGTTTTTAAAATACTAAAAAAAAAAAAAGCCCCACCATATAACCCAGCAATCCCACTTCCAGGTATATATCCAAAGGAAATGAAACAGGACCTTGAAAAGATATCTGCACTTCCATGTTTACTGCAGCATAATTCACAAAGGCCAAGATATGGGAAACAACCTAAGTGTCAACTGATGAGTGAATAAAGAAAATGTGATTCCATATACATAAAACAGACTATGAGTTAGGCAGAAGAAAGAAATATACCCTGCAATTTGTAACATGAATGGACCTTGAGAACATTAGGCTAAGTGAGATATGCCAGAGAAGAAGAGACAAGTACTGTTTGATATCACTTGAATATGTGGAATCTAAAGAAGCTAAACTCAAAGAAACAGAGAGTAGAATAGTGGTTGCCAGAATAAAGGAGTGGGGGTAGAATTGGTAGTGTCCATATGTTCTTATCAAGAACACGAAGCCCAGTAGTTAAGCTCTAACCAAAATGCCAACGAACAAATAATTCTCTGTTAAGTAAATGTTTTCTTGTAGAGAGAAAGGAGAGGGAGAGCAAGAGATACAAAGTTACTTAGCAAATTTTATGGAACTATCATAATATTAATTAAAAAGTTGAGCGAGGATAACACTCGAGAAAAGGTAAGTTTATACAAAGATAGATGAAAATATTCTTAATATAGAATTATTAAATAAAATACAGTATTATTAAAATAGTACTGTTACTTATAAAATATTATTAAAAGAATAATGTACTATGATATTATCATAGGATTATCTCAGCTTAATGTAAGAGTATTTATTAATATAATTACATAAACAGAGTAAAGAAGAACAACTATGACCTGCCCATTAATTCCTGCAAAAGAAGTTGATAAACCTTAACAGTTTTTTTTATTAAATCAATTATTATCAAACTAGGAATAAAAAGAAATTGTTTAATATATAAGCTATTTAACAGTACTTTCTAGTATGTCATTTCAATTAAGATGCATCACAAACATGACCATTTAATTAAAAAACAAGATAGGGCTGTACACTACAAAAATATTCTTTGAGATTGTACTGACAGGCTTACTTAGCCCATGCAGTAAGAGAAGTTAAAGAAATAAGAGATATACTACTCAGAATGATGTGACACACATCATTATAGGTAACATTGTTTATTTGGAAAATTCAAGAAAAACATCTTTAAAAACTATTATTAATAGAAAGTTAAGAAAATATCTAATACCACAAAAAATCAAAGATGAACTACATCCAAATTAAAATGTTTGCGCATTAACAAAATATTGGTTTTCTTTTAATCTGGCTATTCACTTAACCTTTTTAAATATAAAATATTTATCAGATTTTATGTGTATGTGGACAGTAGTAAGGAATTGCATGTGCATATTAATTATCAGGAAATAATAGCCAATAATAAAAGCATTTTGTAAACTTAACAAAAAGAAGAAAATGTAAGGTTATTGTTATTTTTGAATGAAAAAATAAGAGTGAATGGTTTTTTAGAATTTCAGATGGTCCATTTTGATTTATCTATTGTCACATAAATTTGAAATAACTAAGAAAAATTTCAGTACTATAACATCATTTACAATATAATTTCTTTTTATTATAAATATTATAATTTTTAGTAACTGAAAATATTACTGAAAAACAGATTTCTAATCTGTATTTGTGGTTATATTAATGTTAAACAATGAACATATGCTAATTTTGTAACATAAAGTACTCTAGTTTCTAGGGACATTTTAGTCAGTATCATTCACAAACATAATCTTAAGTGTTAAATATAAAACAAAGCATTGCCCTAAATAGTGAGCACTGATTAAAGAAACAATGTTCTCTTTTGTGGTAGTGTTTTTAATAAAATATCATCAGTGGTAAAATGTAAACAAAAAAGCAAATTGCTTCATTCATCATGCATTTTAAGCAGTTAAAATGAATGAACTCTCCTTTGAGAAAACATCTGACTAAGCAAAGTAATGGTTATGAGTTTGAGAAAATGTTTAATGAACTTACTGGTTAAAATGTAGTTGTTATTTTAGAGCCTATTATTTTATGTTTTACATTAATTGAAGTTTCTTTGTTCAGAGACTTTTTTTTTCTTTTTCCACTTAATATACCAAAATAAGTGACCTTAATAACTCCTGTGTATGCCAAGAATTTACTAGGTGGGGAAAGCTGGTTGAAATAATTGTGCAATGGAAGAGTGTATCCATGAAACTTTATATTTATTTGTCTGGTGTCAGTTCAAAAACAAAGATGTTGCCAATGATCAAACATAAATGGTCTTCAAAGAGTTTATATTATAATATTCTGACTGCTATTAATGTCCTAGTTATTCTACATTTAAAACACACCTATTTATTATAAATACGGAAGTTGAAATGATATGCTATCTACATATTGAAATATTTCAAGTAATAAATATATGCTAATTTGCTAAAAGCAAGAGGATGTTTACTCTGAAAATGTAAAACTTATGGTAGTTGTGTTCATAATTGTGAAAACTAGAAAGTAACCAAGCTGCCCTTTAATAAGACAATAGATAATTATTAAGAACTAAAAAAAAAAAAAAAAAGTGAGCTATCAAGCCATAAAAAGACATAAAGCCATAAAGCAGATTTAAATGCATATTACTACTGAAAAAAGCCAATCTGAAAAGGCTATAAGCTGTATGGTTCCACCTATATGACATTCTGGGAAAGACAGAACAATGGAGATAATAAAAAGATCAATGGTTGACAAGATTTGGGGGTGAGGGAAGAACGAGTATACAAAGCACAGAGGATTTTGAAGGCAGTGAAACGAGTAATTTGTATGATACTATAGTGATGCATACATATCATTTATATTTGTCTAAACCTATAGAATGTACAACACTTTTAGAGTGAGCCATAATGTAAACTACGGACTTTAGGTAATGATGTGTTCTCAGGTTCATCATTACAAAACATGTACCACTCTTGGGTGGGAGATGTTGATAACAAAGGAGGCTATGCATGAGTGGGGACATGGAATATATAAGAAATGTCTCTAGGTTCTGCTTCGTTCTACTATGAATGTAAAACTGCTCTAAAATTTTTTAAAGTTTATTTAAAAATTGTAAGCCTCACCATACTAATGGCTGCAAGATAGTTCTAAACCATGGCAGACCAGTCATATAACTCATTATTAAATGAATTGATAATGTCAGATCCTGGCTTTGGGAGGAATATTGTTTTCTTGCAGATAATAGTAAGTTAGTAGATAAAATGCAGTGTATGATTAAACTAAGGGTAAGTAAAATGAGAACTTAGATAAAGGAAAGATGAAGTCTTTTTGGAAGAACTAATCTTTAAAACAACAACAAATTACTGTATAGCCAGAGACATGTTGAGCCGGTACATTCCTATCTAAATAGTTTGACAGGAGGTACATAATGTATCCCATGAACATAGGGGGTCGCCGAAATAGATAGCTTGCAGTTAGAAGGATGGGTTTCAATCAACTTATGTCTTAACTAGTCAATGCCTTTATTTCGTTTATGGTGAGGTATGAGCAAGATAGACTTGAATATTATTTGAGTGTAACTAGAAGTAGTACACAGAAAAAAATTAACCCACAGAATCAAAATTTCTGAAGAGTGAACCTGATATTCCATTGTGGTACAGATTGTATGGGCCAAGTGCATTATCTGGTACATGGTAGAAGCTAATGTGTGTTGAATAAATAAAAATGGAACAGTGGAAATAAAAATAATACACACTGAATAAAGGCCACATTGTGAAAGATTGTGGTCAGCTCCTAAAAGTAAATAAATAAATAGATAAATAAATAATAAATAAATAAATAAATAAATGGAGACTGATTGCTGTACTTACTACATATCTTTCTATTTTAAAATATACAAATAAACTGATTTCATTTTTCAAAAATGTGTTTGATATTTGATTAGTGAAATTGAGCATTGAATATATTCTGGCTATTATTTTGTATTATATAATATTTAAGAATTGATCATTCAACATTTCTTATGTGACTATAATGTATTGGTATCAGGTTAAAGCCTTAAACAAAAACTACATTTGCCTTCTTGAAGTTTAGATTCCAAAGTAAAAGGATGACATTGATAATTCTGATTTCATGTTTCCTTGATCTCTCAGATATCAGATAAAAACATCAAAATTATATTGTATCATATTCTGAATTTTAAAAGCATAGTTTAAAATTATTTTTAAAACATACATACATTAAAATGCACTCTTGCCTGACCTGTGGTGGCGCAGTGGATAAAAGTGTCGACCTGGGAACACTGAGGTCGCCAGTTCAAAACCCTGCACTGGTCTGGTCAAGGCACATATGGGAGTTGATGCTTCCAGCTCCTCCCATCCTTCTCTCTTTCTCTCTCTCTCTCTCTCACTCTGTGTCTCTCTCTAAAATGAATAAAATAAAAAGAAATTAAAAAAATAAAATAAAATGCACTCTTAGTGTATAGTTCTATGAATTTAGACAAATGCATAGAGCTATGTAACTACTACCACAATCAAAATATAGTTTCATTACACCAAAACTTCCCTTATAAAAGCAGACTTTTGATAAAGCTTGGGAATTATTCTAAGAAAACAGAAATTTATAGCACAAGAGCAACCCAAGTAACTCATAAGTTATAAAAGTATAATTAAGTTCCGTAAGTTACCAAGTCTCAAGGCATAGTTAGTTTAAAGACACAGAAATTAGTGTAAAGGAACTTAAAACAAAAAAATGGGATAGAGTCTTTGCTAGTGAATACTAGAGTCTTACATAAATAAAATGAAGTACCACTACCCATAGAACTACAGAAACATTCTCCACTATTTACCCCCTCTCCTTTTTCTGATCTGGAGAATGCGTTATTTTCTCAGCTTTCTGTGCAACTGCTTACTCTGTGGAGATGGCTGCTCCAGTAGGCAGTTCTCATGTCACAAGTCCACATGATATCATAGATTCCGCACCCACATAGAGCTAACATGTCTGAATTCAGGTCCCAAATTCCAAAGAAAAAAATTAAATGTGACCACAAAGGTGCATCATGCTATGCACAGTAAAACATTTTAGAGGCACTAGATGAATTTGGCAGTCTCCCCTTCTTTGCAATATCTCAGCAGAAAAGTAGCAGTAGAGGTAATAACGTCATAAAAAATACCAAGGTGAAGAACATGCTTTATTTTAAAGGAATTGTCTAGAATATAGCTATTAAACTTCAACAATATAATATCTCAAACAAAGAAGGAACTATCAAAACCCGGTAAAGTGAAAGACTCTCTTAAAGTAATTTTAAAAGGGGTAAGAAAAATATGACTCCAGTAATGGTGATCAGTGCTAAAATAAACCTGCTGATGTTTTGAATATTGTGCATTTAGGAAGATCTGTAATTTCCCTGCAACAAGGTTTTGAGATAATCACAATAAATTAGTATAAGAGCTTAACTAGAACACATAAAAAATAAACACTATATTATTGAATGTCATTGACATTGTTTAAAAGTGGGTTCTTGGACAATCAAACATATTCATAACAAATTTTTGAGATTGCCTGCAGCAGTTGATGAAGTAATTAGTTTATATTCCTATACTGCCATCAATGTGATATGGGACTAAAATGTCAAGATCATCTCCAAATAAAGTTGTATATTCTATTTGTTTTGCTCCTAAAGCTCTTTATAAGGAGAAGGTGTAAATGCAGTTACCAGGTATATTGTCTAGGAAAGAAAAAAAAAACTTAAAATGTTAGGAAAAAAAGACAGAAAGAGAAAACATGTTTTACTTTTATTTTCTTTCTCATGAGGTCCAAGATAATAAAGATATACACAGAACATATCTCCATTTATGCAAGCAAATAGAAAGAAAACAAAAAGTCAAAGATTCTGTGTAAAGTCCAGAAAACACTCAGAGTGGGGAACAATAAGAACTAGAGTATATTTAAAGTATTTTTTAATATTTTAACTTCTATCTAAAAATTATAATATTAGTTTTATGAAAATGATTATTGAATCAGTTAAACAAAAAGCACTCGTTGCCAGAGAGTCATTTTTATATATCCATATTTATATTCATTTATATATTAAAAATTATAAACTATATGCCATGTTCTTCTCTTTGACCTCAGTGATTCATACTGCAATGTAACAAAATCTATTCACATGCACATGTATTTGCAAAATACACACACATACTAATGCACACACAGAGCACCAAAGGATGTTTTGCTCTTTTTCCAAGAACCAGCCTGATAAAATTGAAATTAATCATGAACCAATGAATATACAATTAAAATTCTACATATATCAATAGGCTCACAAAAAACATTCGAAATAAGTACAATAAATAAAAATTCTCTTTTGCTGAAAGTAGTTGGGCTAAAGTACAATAATCTCAGTACAGAATAGCTGTATATGTACAGAGTATAGCTACCATTTGGAATAAGATAACTTGTAAAAATATTTAAATCTATTATAACATCTAATGGTCCATCTTTCACAAAATAAATGGCTATATGTATTTTTTTGTTCTTAATTCACATAAAATACTCCTTAGTAGATCTTTTTATCTATAGTCAATGTAATGGACAAAATCTTAAGAATTTCAGAATATTGGTTTGAAATGACATTTCTAGCAAGTTTTGATAGAAAATACATACAGCAGATAGAAGTTTAATGTAGCTGAATTCCCATTATTCAGTGACTAATTACTCATTTTGTGGTGATTCAGGTCTGTGGTTTTTTCTTTTTTCTCTGGCTGCCTGCCTTTGGCCATTTCACAGTTCGTTAGCACCTTCAACAACTGATTGGCAGTAGGAGAATATAGACATGACTCAAATCAGTCAGTTTTACAATTTTGTATCACTGAAACAATAGGTTTGATGATATGCAGTTGAAACTAATAACTAAAATGTAATTATGAAAGTTTTCTTGAATATCAAAATATCATTTTCTACATTAGCAGACACACTCAAAAGTTGATTACGTGAAGATGGTATAACTAAGTGTTTTTTAGAATATTTTTTCTCTTTAAATTCTTCTCTTCTCTGTCTTTCATAATTACCCAGGGTTCACTGGTTTACTGTATAATGTAAAAATATGACACACATAGAATGTGCTGGATTAAAATCATGGAAAGAACACACTGCATTAACTTTTCAATCTGCCTTACGTAACCAATAATTCTTTATCTTCTTAATGGCTTTCTCCAAAAAAAATACATAGTCTAAAAAGGCAAAAGTAATGTTTTCAATATATATATATATATATATATATATATATATATATATATATATATATTATAATATATGTATTATATATGACAACATATTAAATACTGTGTGATATATCTGAATGTCATAGTGATCATGTTTTGTCTAATATAATTCCTAATATACTTGTATATTTTTGTAGGTCATTTATATGCTATGTGTGTGTGTGCAAAATTCTTATATTCTCAAAGTCACATTTTTTCAAATATATTTTTTATTTAAGAGGAGTGGACACACAATTTGGTATTGATTCTTTATTCAGAAACTCCATTAATAAATCATTGCATATTAAAATTATGAAAAAATATATGTGAGAAAATATATATCATATGTTGATTAAATGTCTGGGATGTAGTAAACAATCAACAAACCACATCTTATACTACCAAGTTTACACACACGTGCATTTGTGTTTATTTGCCTTTGCTGGTGGTTTTGGAATCAGAAATACCCAACTATTGCACTTTTGCCAATTGCACATGTCACTCAACAATCTCCCAAGGGTTATGTGTATATTTATTTCATTTGTACTATGCATAGATGGCTCATTCATGAACTTTTGCAGAATAGGGAAATTTTTACATTTGAAAACACCAGAGTATGAATACCCTAGTTTTAGGTTTGACTATGCTTAAATGAACTTGTGACTTTTAATAAAACATCTCAAAAGGAAGGTCAATTGAATTTTTAAATGAGTTTATTAATATTCCTTTGAAAAAGAACATTAACTTTTGTAAACAAATTATTTGCTTTTTTTTTCTAGAAATGGAAGTAAATTGATGAGCACAGGTAAATATTACTAATGGAATGGAGATGTTCATTTTCACAAAGTGTGTGTATGTATTCTGTTTCTCGTTATAATTAGGAAGACTTTGTGAAAATGAACATATTCATACTTAAAACCCTAATATACATCCACATACAGAGAGAGAGAGAAGAGAGAAAAGTCTAAAGTAAAAGATTGGTAAGTGTAAAACTCTAATCTCAATAACATGTTTTTATTATTAAAGAAAAATAAGCCAATGAGTAAAGAGTAAAAAGGCTAGGTTAAACTAGTTTTTAAAATAAAATAGAAGTAGATTTGAAGAGTTTTAACAGTTACTGAATTATGTTAAGAGTGAATAAAAGAGCATAAAATGGAGATATTTTCTTACTGAACAGTTTGCATATCAGTTTACTTAAAATAAAATAAAAAAAGTCTCTCTTAGTAGAAAATGAATTAAAACCTTCGTCTTCAGATATTGATGTTATAATTATAAGGTTGCATAATACACCTGTATCTAATTTATCTAATTATTTTGAGCCCACATTTGGATATGTTTTTGAAAATTAACATGGCATTATTATGACCTGTATCTGAGTAATAGTCACACTAAATCCTTGGCTATTAAAATATCATTATGTAAATTAAAGAACATAAACAGAAATACCCCTTCACTAACAATGAATAAGTTTGTCTTATTATTTCTCTTTTATATATATATATATATATATATATATATATATATATATATATATATATATTTGTATTTTTCTGAAGTGAGAAGTAGGGAGGCAAAGAGACAGACTACCACATGTGCCTGACTGGGATTCACCTGACATGGCTATAGGGGGCAATGTTCTGCCCATCAGGGCCACTGCTCCGTTGCAACTGGAGCCATTCTAGCACTTATGATCAAAACTCTCAGCAAAGTGGGAATACAGGGAACATACCTCAACATGATAAAGGCCATTTATAACAAACCCATGGCCAACATAATACTCAAAGGGCAAAAATTCAAAGCAATCACCTTAAGATCAGGAACAAGGCAGAAGTGCCCCCTTTCACCACTCTTATCCAACATAGTTCTGGCATCCTACCTACAGCAAATCAGATAAGAAGAAATAAAAGGCATCCAAATTGGAAAAGAAGTAAAACTATCATTATTTGCTGATAACATGATGTTATCCATAGAAAACCCTAAAGTTTCAATCAAAATTCTATGAGACCTGATAAATGAATTTGATAAGGTGGCAGGATATAAAATTAATATTCAGAAATAGTGGCATTTTATACATCAACAATAAGTTGTCTGAAAGAGAAATTAAGGAAACAATCTCCTTCACTATGGCAACAAAAAAATAAAAATAAAGAACCTAGGAGTAAATTTAACCAAGGAGGTAAAATATTTTTACTCAGAAAATTATAAAACATTGATAAAAGAAATCAAGGAAGATACAAACAAGTGGAAGCATATACCATGTTCATGGATAGGAAGAATAAACATCATTAAAATGTCTATATTACCCAAAGCAATCTATAAATTCAATGCAATACCAATTAAAATACCAATGACATACTTCAAAGATATAGAAAAAATATTCCAAAAATTTTTATGGAACCAAAAAAGAACACGAATAGCATCAGCAATCTTGAAAAAGAAGAGTAAAGTAGAAGGTATCACACTTTCTGACATCAAGTTATACTAAAAGGCCATTGTAATAAAAACAGCTTGGTACTGGCATAAGAACAGGCATATAGATCAATGGAACAGAACAGAGAACTCAGAAATAAATCCACATCTTTATGGTCACTTGATATTTGACAAAGGAGGTAAGAGTATTCAATGGAGTAAAGACAGTCTATTTAATAAATGGTGTTGGGAAAACTGGACATGTACATACAAAAATATGAAACTAGACTACCAACTTATACCATTTACAAAAATAAACTCAAAAAATAAATAAAAGTCTTAAATGTAAATCATGAAACAATAAACATCTTGGAAGAAAACATAGGCAGTAAACTCTCCAATATCCCTCGTAGCAAATTTTTGCTGATTTTCCACCACAGGCAAGTGAAATAAAAGACAGAATGAACAAATGGAACTATATCACACTGAACAGCTTTTCCACACAAAAAACACCATGAACAAAATAAAAAGACAACCCACACAATTGGAGAACACATTCACCAATACGATAAGGGGTTAATAACTAAAATTTATAAAGAACTTCTAAAACTCAACACCAGATAGGTAAACAATCCAATTTTAAAATGGGCAAAGGAACTGAATAGACACTTCTCCAAATAGGGCATGTGTAAAACCAATAGCCAAGGCCACCATCACAGCAGCCTGGCCCATGCAGGTTTGCATTAGATTCGAACAGTCAGTAATGAAACACAGGAGCCACGAACTGGTGAGCCATCAGCTTTAATTCTAGCTTGCACCCAGCAGGCAAGCCAAAACACACACTGGGCTCCAAAACCCACTCACTCAGTGCTCACTAAGCTACTGACTTATCTGAGTTTCCTAGAATCAAAGGCTTCTAGCTCACCAGACTTATTCGCCTCTGTTTCCCATCTCTTCCAGCACAAACTCTTAACAAACTGGCTTCTTCCTCAGCACTTCGCCATCTTGGCTGCCTCCTCTCCTCCACGTGGCCTTAATCTGCTCTCCTCTCTATACCAACCTCAGGAACCGAGGAACCGAGAGAGAGCAAGCTCCTGGCCTGCCCCGCTTTATAATGTAGAAATCCAAACCCTTAATCTAATCTACAGACAAGGAATTCTCTGATAAGAGGTCACCCATCTGAGTCATAATGGGATTCCTCAGGAGTGCACCACCCTACATCATCCAATCAGTCAAGGGTGTGGGGAAAAGCTTCCTCTTAAAACAAAGCCTTAAGCTATAATGATCTTACATTACAGCCTTTCCCCCGCACCCATTTCAAGCATAAGGGCAAATAATATCACCTGGGTGACAGGCTACCATGTGGGTAGCACCATCCTTAACAAAGTGAGCATAATATATTTCATCTGCCCAACAATCCACCCCTATGCTCACTTTACTACCCACAATCTACATCACCGGCATCTCTGTACAAGGAAATTAAGTATGTTACACAAATTACAGCAATAGCACAAATCATACAGTTTCAGCAATTACAAAGGTACACTTCACCAAACTCCGAGCACTTTGCCAAAAGTGCAAAATATCCTCAGCCTTCTTTCTAGCCATTTAAAAAGCTTCCCGGGGCAGGGGAACGGCCTACATCAAAGCCACCTGTTGGGCAGATAAAATATATTATGCTCACTTTGTTAAAAATGGCGCTGCCCACATGGAAGTTTGTTGATATTAATGTGTGTTCTGGAACAGGCTGTGGGCAGGCCGGGTCGTTATAGCCTAAGGCTTATTTTAAGAGTAAGCTCTTCCCCACACCCTTGACTGATTGGATGATGTAGGGTGGTGCACTCTCCTGAGGAATCCCAATATGCCTCAGATGGGTGACTTTGAATCAGAGACTTCCTTGTTTGTAAATTGGATTAAGGGTTTAGATTTTTACGGTATAAAGTGGGAGAGACCAGTAGCTTGAGCTGTCCTTTGGTTGCTTGGTTCCTGAGGTTGAAGAGAGGAGAGCAGATTAAGGCCACATGGAGGCCAGGAGAAGCAGTCAAGATGGCAGAATGCTGAGGGAGAAGCCAGTTTGTTAAGAGTTTGTGCTGGAGGAGATGGGGAACAGAGGTGAATAAGTCTGGTGAGCTAGAAACCTTTGATTCTAGGAAACTCAGATAAGTCAGTAGCTTTGTGAGCACTGAATGTGTGGGTTTTGGAGCCCAGTGTGTTTTTGTTTGCCCACCGTGTGCAAGCTAGAATTAAAGCTGATGGCTCACCAGTTTTTGGCTCCGTTGTTTCATTACCGACTGTTCAAAGCCAATGCGAACCTACGTGGGCCAGGCGGCTGTGATCCTGACCCTGGCTACTGGCTTTATACCACCCCTCACCCCCATCAGGGTATTTTACATTGTCCAAAATCCGTAAGTCCATTCAACAAAGGAGCCTGTGCTAACTCCGGTCATAGTCCAGGAAATCAATCCACGCACATAGGGCTTTAGCCTCCCCCCTCATTCATGCCATCATTGCAGATCTCACACTGTCCTAGAAAGAAGCATGTGGCAATGGCAGTCAGCATTTCCATCTCTGCTCTGGGGAGCATGATGGCATCCACCCATATGGCCCAAAATCGCAGAGGAGGCAGCCAAGATGGCGAAGTGCTGAGGAAGAAGCCAGTTTGTTAAGAGTTTGTGCTGGAAGAGATGGGAAACAGAGGTGAATAAGTCTGGTGAGCTAGAAGCCTTTGATTCTAGGAAACTCACATAAGTCAGTAGCTTAGTGAGCACTGAATGAGTGGGTTTTGGAGCCCAGTGTGTTTTGGCTTGCCTGCTGGGTGCAAGCTAGAATTAAAGCTGATGGCTCACCAGTTGGTGGCTCCTGTGTTTCATTACTGACTGTTCGAATCTAATGCGAACCTGCATGGGCCAGGCTGCTGTGATGGTGGCCTTGGCTATTGGCTTTACACATGCCCTATTTGGAGAAGTGTCTATTCAGTTCCTACCAGCGGTGTAGTAACAGCTTCTTGCTGCTAGGCTCTCACCTTCTGGAGGCTGCGAATTGCAACTCCAGCCGGATTCTCCTCATCTTCCAAAGAGGAACTGAAAACATCAGCTCCTGCTGATGGGCTCGAGCCCCGTGCTGCTGCTGCTTTCTGCTCCATGGGCCTTATAGCTTCTGCCTCAGCCTCAGCCTCAGCCCCAGAATTGTCTTCAATCCCGGCCTCCTGCCACTGCTGGCTCTCCACAACATCCAGGACAATCTCCAACTCATGAACCTGTGATTTCTTCTCCAGCGGCTCCTCCATTTCCAGGCGAATCTCGCAAACCTGGTCAGTCTTCTCCTCCAGCGCTTCCTTCACCTCCAGGTTCGGCATCTCTTTCTCCCACATTTCCTCCAGCTCCTTCCACTACTTGGTCTGCAGATCCCGGGCAACCTCTTCCATAGAGCTCTCAGTTTCCTCACGCATGGCTGTAAAAGTCAGCCAGCCAACAGTCCCCAAAAAAACAGCCATAGGGAACCATAACAGCAACCAGTACTCTACTCCACCACTCAAAGGTGGTGGTGGCTCCATGCCTATCTGTATCAAATCCTGCCACAGACTATGCCACATGTAAAACCAATAGCCAAGGCCACCATCACAGCAGCCTGGCCCATGCAGGTTCGCATTAGATTCGAACAGTCAGTAATGAAACACAGGAGCCACGAACTGGTGAGCCATCAGCTTTAATTTTAGCTTGCACCCAGGAGGCAAGCCAAAACACACACTGGGCTCCAAAACCCACTCACTCAGTGCTCACTAAGCTACTGACTTATCTGAGTTTCCTAGAATCAAAGGCTTCTAGCTCACCAGACTTATTCACCTCTGTTTCCCATCTCTTCCAGCACAAACTCTTAACAAACTGGCTTCTTCCTCAGCACTTCGCCATCTTGGCTGCCTCCTCTCCTCCACGTGGCCTTAATCTGCTCTCCTCTCTATAACCAACCTCAGGAACCGAGGAACCAAGAGAGAGCGAGCTCCTGGCCTGCCCCGCTTTATAATGTAGAAATCCAAACCCTTAATCTAATCTACAGACAAGGAAGTCTCTGATACAAAGTCACCCATCCGAGGCATAATGGGATTCCTCAGGAGTGCACCACCCTACATCATCTAATCAGTCAAGGGTGTGGGAAAAAGCTTCCTCTTAAAACAAAGCCTTAAGCTATAATGATCTTACATTACAGCCTTTCCCCCGCACCCATCCCAAGCATAAGGGCAAATAATATCACCTGGGTGACAGACTTCCATATGAGCAGTGCCATCCTTAACAAAGTGAGCATAATATATTTCATCTGCCCAACAGCATACAAATAGCCAATAGGCATATAAAAAAATGTTCAGGGTCACTAATCATCAGAAAAATGCAAATTAAAGCCACAATAAGATACTACCTCACACCTGTCAGAATGGTGCTTGTTCGGCAGATAAAATATAATATGCTCACTTCGTTAAAGATGGTGCTGTCCACATGGAAGCCCATCACCCAGGTGATATTATTTGCCCTTATGCTTGTAATGGCTGTGGGGGAAAAGTTGTAATGTAAGCAGGCCGGGTTGTTATAGCTTAAGGCTTTGTTTTAAGAGTAAGCTCTTCTCCACACCCTTGACTGATTGGATGATGTAGAGGGGTGATGTAGAGACGAATCCCATTATGCCTCAGATGGGTGACTTTGTATCAGAGACTTCCTTGTATGTATAATTGGATTAAAGGTTTTGAGTCTATGCTATAAAGCGGGAGAGACCAGTAGCTTGCTCTCTCTCTCGGTTCCTGGGTTCCTGAGATTAGTATTAGAGAGGAGAGCAGATTAAGGCCATGTCGAGAAGTAGCCAAGATGGCAGAGTGCTGATTAAGAAGCCAGTTTGTTAAGAGTTTGTGCAGGAGGAGATGGGAAACAGAGGTGAATAAGTCTGGTGAGCTGGAAAACTTTGATGCTAGGAAACTCGGATAAGTCAGTAGCTTTGTGAGCACTGAATGTGTGGGTTTTGGAGCCCAGTGTGTGTTTTTGCTTGCCCGCCGGGTGCAAACTAGAATTAAAGCTGATGGCTCACCAGTTTTTGGCTCCTGTGTTTCATTACTGACTGTTCGAATCTAATGCGAACCTGCATGGGTCAGGCGGCTGTGATCCTGGCCACGACTACTGGCTTTACAGTGCTCATTAACAAAACGACACACAATAAGTGCTGGCAAGGGTGTGGAGAAAAGGGAACCCTCCTGCACTGCTGGTGGGAATGCAGAGTTGTTCAGGCACTGTGGAGAACTGTATGGGGTTTCCTTAAAAAATTAAAAATGAAACTGCCTTTGACTCAGCCATCCCACTTTTAGGAATATATTCTAAGAATGCCAAATAACTGATTCAAAAGAAGAGATGCATCTCTCATGTTTATTGCAGCATTGTTTATAATAGCCAAGATCTGGAAACAGCCAAAGTGTCCTTCAATGGACAAGTGGATTAAAAAACAGTGGTACATATACATAATGCAATATTATATGGTCGTAAAAAGAAAAAAATCTTACCTTTTGCAACAACATGGATGGACCTGGAGATTATTATGCTAAGTGAATCATGTCAAGCAGAGAAAGAATAATATCATATGATCTCACTTATATGTGGAATCTAATGAACAAAGTGAACTGAGAAATGGAATAGAGGCAGAGACAGGATCACAGGGACCAGAGGAACAGCAGTCAGAGGGAAGGGGGATAAGGGGATGGGATCAGAGAAAGTAAAGGGATTAGTGAAACTATATATACATAACACAGAGACATAGATAACAGGGCAGCAAATCCCAGAGGGAAGGTGGGGGGAGGGACTTAAGGAGGGGGAGTAAAGGGGGTATAAAAAGGGACACAGGGGTGTGGGGTGAGAGAGTTATATTCAGTGGAACACTTGAATCCATTTAACCACAATAAATTAAAAATTAGTAAAAATTAAAAAAAAAAACTCATCTTTTATTGCTTCCCTATGTGAACCTTGCATTGCACCTAGGTTTCTCTTTTACAGGAGTGTAGAAACTCAAATGACTACAGGAGCCATGCTGTAGGAAGGTCTGGAGATGATGGAATGGAGAGGACTGTGGTGAACTCTGACGTACAAAGTGATGTAAAACCAGTAATTAACATTCAGAAAAAGGAGATTGTGCTAATGTAGATATCCAGGCCTAAAATTGTGAAATTATATTTTTAATGTGCATCATTAAAACAATAAAAATTACCACAGATCTCTATGGTTAAAATAAAATATATCTATACATTTTGTGTTTAAGGAAAAAAAAAGGAAAGTATACAGTTGGGAGTGTGGAAAGCATTAAGAAAGAAGATGGCAATTTAATTTATATGAAAAGAGGAACGTGGCAAAATAATAGCATAAACTTTAAAATTTTCTTGCAATATATATGCCTACAGTTTTAAAATAAAACATGAAATATTTTGAGCAATTAAATATATTTAGTTAGTTATATTATTTCAAAGGCAAGTTTAAATGATTTGCTATTAACTAAACTTTTTAGAAATTAAGAAAAAATGTATTTAAAATTCTTTTGTGTGTTGAAAATCTGCAGGTGATTTTAATACTCCACATTTTTAAGTCTGTGCCAGCAACCAGCAGTTAAAATTGACATGTGAGAGTTCTGAGTCCCAGATGCTAGCTGCCAAGTGCCTTTTGTTCTTGTTTCCTTGGAAACGAAGGTTGGTTTTAAGAAAACAAGGTAAGTAAAACTTTTACAGGAGAGAAATGGAACTCTCCTATGTAAGTTTACTGGCTGAGACCTGTAAGTGCAGCTTTCCAGAAAACCCTGATATTGGAAGCCAGGTGAGCCATAAAGGCATGGATGACTAAACATTAGTACATATGTTCTTCCTATTTAAACTTAATATAGGTAGATGCCCAAATAAAATATTCAAAATTATCAGAGTTAAAACCAAAGTTATCAAGTCAAAAATTATGGGTTTAGAGAAAAAAATATGAGTTAATTCCAACAATGACACTTTTAAATCTTTAATAATGATTATTTTACTTACTTATTTATTATTTTTTAGGTAATAGGAGGGAAGATAGCGAGACATACTCCTGCATGTGCCCCAACCAGGATCTACCTGGCAACCTTATCTGGGGTTGATGCTTTAGTTGTGAGCTATTTATTTTAGCGCCTAAGGCTGACCCCTCAGAGCAACCGAGCTATCCTCAGCACCCAGAGCCAAGCTTGAACTAATCCAGCCACTGACTTTGGGGGGAAAAGAGGGAGAGAGGGGAAGGGGAGGTAGAAGCAGACGGTCTCTTCTCCTGTGTGTCCTGACTGGGAATCAAACCAGGACAGCCATATGCTGGGCTGATGCTCTATCTGCTGAGCCACTGGCCAGGGCCAAAATCTTTAATAATTCTAAATGGACTATTATTGAGCAGTACTCTGGTATAACAGTTCTCAGATACAACATACTTCCAACTGGTAAAAAATGACTCTCCTGCAATGATTTTGAGGATAGGTAAAGATGAGTGGAAGTAAAAGGAGTCCCTCTCAGCAGTGTTTTGCAAAAATTCTTCAGGTGATTCTTATTTGTCTCATTTCCTCTTCCTTGAGAAATCACTGATCTGATCACACCATCTAAGTTAGGGAAAAGGAAACCAAGGCACAGAAAGATAGTTACACATGATACCTGAAAGCTAACTAGTGGCAAGTCAGACATAGAGAACCCAGCTCTCATTTTCAAACACATTTTCACTTTATATAGTGCTATGGATTGGTGACATCATAGTGATTTCTAAATTCTCTTATTTTAGTTTTCTTGAAGTATCATCAACTGAATATAAATAAATTTAATCATGATATGTAAGCTTCCGTCTTAACACATAAAGATTTAAATAGTTTCCAATTGATGTCAATAGTTACTCTTTTTTAACTCCATAGTTAATTTACCCATGTTATACACAATAAGCTAAAAATATAGCAAAATTTAAAAAAAATCAATTTTTTACTTAATCAGAGATGATATTTTTATTTTAATTTAGTTTTAACAACAAGATTTATTTAGAAAATAATTACCTTCTTAGAGTTGAACCATATTGTGTGGAGATTCTGTGCATCACTGTGCAGATTGTAGTTCAAAACAAAGACTGTAAAAGCCCATGGACACATCTGTTACCTGTTTAGGTGTCTTAACAACATATTTACATTTTAAAATTGGAATTCCTTTGCCCCTATCACAGTCATGTCTTGGTAAGTTGTCAGTGTTGTCTGATATTTTAAGAAAAACTGTTTCTTTAAAATCATGATAAAACCCAGAACTTAAAAACTTAATTTCTATTTTAGTGAATGAAAGAACAGTGATTAAACACAAGGTTCCTTCAATGATGTTCTATCACAGCCTTCATGTTTCCCATCACACTACATATGGTCCAATTGTTTATAGATTACAAAAAAAAAATCCCTGCTCAGATGTTCAAACAAGATGTTTTCTTCACTCTCAAATAGCAGGCTGAGTGCCAATTTTTACAATTAGTTATTCTGTGCAAAGGGGAAAAAAAAGTTTAATTACCACAATTTTTATGTTTGGACAATTCTCTGTGATGGGCTATCAACCTGAGGACTGAGAGAAATGAACCCTTGTCCATGACATGTGGGGAAGACTCTTGGGAAGACAGCTTTTGTAAGGGAGTGGAAATCACAAAATAAGAAAGGCAAAACGTCTTCGCCAGAAATAGGTATTGCAACATCAAGGCAAACCAGCCACCTGCCAGTGACAACGTTTTCCTATGGCACCGTCTGCCAGACAGAATCTCACAGTATTAAATAACAGTGCTGCACACACCATGAATGCATCAATCAGTGAGTCGCTGATTCTTTAAAAAGACTTGCTGATGAAGGTACAGTGATTATGGCAGGGCAACAAACTGCTGATAGAAAGACACACTAAGATGCTAAAACCCTGGTTATTGCCTGAGTTCAAAGTTAGTGTTCTCATGTTTTAGAGGCATTGTCTGACTCCACATTAAATTGTAATAGTATTGAATTTTGGAAGTTGAGGAAAACAAAGATTAATGAATTTATAAACTTATACTTTTATGTATTATATATTTCAGTGTCCATACTCCCACAAGACCCCCAGATTCCTAGTAGTGAATGTAATAGTTGCCTTAAAAGATTACTATTGGATAACTAATACATTCTGAAAAATAACAAGTGGTCCAAAATCAAAGATCATAGCAGGCAGACTTAAAGGAAGAGATATGATGTAAGTTAAATTATTTTACCACATTTTGGCTGGCTTTTAATAGAATTGTGTATTAAGAACCAGATTTTAAAAAATACCTGAGCCTGACCTGTGGTGACACAGTGGATAAAGCATCAACTTGGAACACTGATGTCCCAGGTTCAGAACCTTGAGCTTGCCTGGTCAAGTCATATATGGAAGCCCCCACTACGAGTTGATGCTTCTCACTTCTCACCCCTCTTTCTTTCTTTTTCTCTCTCTCTACTTCTTAAAAATATGATTAAAAATAATTACTTGAGATAATAATAATAAATCTATTTCAGGAAGAGCTGTGCTAATGCGGTGTTTGATTGAACTTCCTCTGTGTTTTTTATATTGTCTCTGTTTATAGAGAGAAAGGAAGAAGTAGATGGATGCCAACTTTCTAAGGTTTGAATTACTTTGCACATTGTTTGAAGACTTCACCAGTGGATGAAAGGCTTTTGTTTATTAGTTAAAACTCATAATTCAAGACCATTTGACTATTTCTAGGCGTGTGCATCTCATTAAAATTACACTGCTCACAAAAATTAGTGGATCGGGGAATGTGCAGATACTCCAGTCTTTCAGCCTTTTGTATAGTGCATTTTCACCATACAAATTTGAAATAAAATTTGGTTTTTCATCTCATTTGCATAGTTGAACAACTTTCTTTGACTTGTTATTTGCTTTTCTGATGTTCTTGTTTAATAAAAAATAAATCAAATGCTTATTTTTATTGCTTCAAATTAATTTTGAAATATCCCCTAATTTTTTGTGAACAGTATATATAAAAATTATTAATAGTTTAATAGTTAAATATTTGTGTGCCTTTGGCAGGGGGAAGGGACATTCAACTGACAATGAACAGAATAATGGAAATTAAAATTTTCTCACCAATCTTTAATCCTGTCCTCAAGTGTAACATTGTTACTCCCAACACAATTTTAAATAATAATCCTAATTTTTCTTTCTTTCTTTCTTTTTGATAAGTAAGAGATAGGGAGGCAGAGAGGCAGAGACAGACTCCCACATGTACCCCGACCAGGATCCACCCAGCAAACCCCCTAAAGGACAATGCTCTGCTCATCTGGGGTACTGTTCTGTTACTCAGCAACTGAACTAGTTCAATGCCTGAGGTGAGGCCATAGTGCCATCCTCAACACCCAGGGCCAACTTTCTCATTCAAGCTATGGCTGCAGGAGCAAATGAGAGAGAGAGAGAGAGAGAGAGAGAGAGAGAGAGAGAGAGAGAGAGAGAGAAGGAGAGGGGAAAAGGTATAAAAGCAGATGGTTGCTTCTCCTATGTGCCCTGACCGGAAATCAAATCTGGGACTTCCACACGCTGGGCCAACAATCTACTGCCAAGCCAACTGGCTGGGGCCAAGTTTATTTTTTTTTAATATTTTAATTTATTATTGTTAGAACAAATCAATTTGCTCCCCTCTAGAAAAAAAAATTGACAAATTTACATCAAACTTACTATCTTTCCTCATCTGCACCTGCATTTTGTTAATTTTATATAATTTTTGTTTCTGCTAGTGATTCTCATTTTAAATTACTTTGAATAAATGTTAATTTCTTTAAAAATGCAGCAACATCTTCTAATATAAGTCTAAAATATTACAGATAATCTATACAAATAACTGTATACTTGACTAGGCTTGTAATACAAAAATTGTAAGAAATTTCTCTCTGGTCAAAAGTCTCTCATCATGTATGCCCACATAATATAATGTTTTGAGATGTATATAGTTTACTTCTGAAGTTGAGTCAAGTCAGAGATAACATTTACTTATAACACATTACTTAAAACATTCCTTCAGGTTAAATGTATTTAAAATAAGTGCTGACTCAAAATTAGAATGACTCAATAAAACAAATTTTTTTTACCATTTTTATATTAGTCAATTTGTTTTTCATTTATTCATTCTTTAAATTGTTTATTCATTTAGAGCCAGATATTATGGATACTCAAAAGATTAAGAATCAGATATTACTCTAAAGACTTGACTATGTAAAAGAAAGATCAGTTGTCAGTTCCCAAAAATCAATTCATAAACCAATGCTAGATCAATTAAATGAAGCACTGAAATCTCTCTTTCAGGTACTAAATCCTTTGGCAACAGCACTTTCTACATTTTAGGAGTGGGGTTATACACTTATTGACCATTTTTTTTACATCTCAAGACCTGACACCACCTATTCTGTCTGGTTTATTAATTGTTACTACTTTAACTAATCTTTATTCCAAGAATGTATTTTTTAAAAGATCTATAAAAAGATAAACTTCACTAATGAAGATTTTTTTTTCCTTCTAAAGGAAATAACCTATTTTGTTATACGTTTTATTTAAGAAGTTGATATTCCAGTAAATATTGTAATTACATAAAATTAATAGAATTTGACATGACTTTTGGGTTTACTTAATTGAAGTTTCTATAGGAATCCCTTTTATTCTAAAGTATTAAATTTAATTTACCTGAACAAAATTATTCAGCATGCTGAATGGGATATTGAATATAGTCAGTCATAAAGCCATGACTAGCAAACTCATATCATTATCTATAAATATTTTATCCCTGAGAATAGTAAACAGAAAGTAGATGTTTGTTTCCTTTTGCTAAATAAATGGATGGGAGCTGGGTCAAGACTTCAAAAACCTGGTTTGGCTAAAAGTCCTACTCAACTTTAAGTGACTTTGAATTTTCTGGGCCTTAATACGTACAAACTTCATTTGTAGGGGGAAATGCTCAGATATGAACCAATCATAACATAATTTATGTATGCTTTCTACATATTGGTAAAGAGAGGAATTTAATTATTCAAAAGTATAATAGGAATGATCTCTGCCCTCCAAATACTTTCATTTCAGAAAAATGGCCAACATTTTCACCTGTGATAGTACAAACCTTAAGAAACAAAAGACAGTGAAAACCCTAATGAATATCAGTTGCATAGTCATGTATTCATTTACTCATTTATTCCCCAAACATATGAATTATTTATTGTGTGATAAGTACCCTACTAAGTGCTGGAGACGTAATGTTAAAATATTATGGTAAGTTTAAGCTGCTCAAATGAGGGTAAAATACATCCTAAATATAATAATCTGAGAAGTCATAATAGAGGAGGCCATTACATAGAAATGAATTTGGAATCAAAGCCGGTGAAAGCAAGTTGGAGATGGAAAATAGCACGCAAGAATTTTATGTTTAAACAGAAAAAAACCCAAGGGGATAGATAAAAGAGCTGTTTTCCTAAGCACTGGTATTAAACATTGTATATATATATTTTTTCAGTAACAGAACCTTTATTTCAAACGATAGGGAGGAAAGTAATATATTGTTATCTAAAATATGTTAACTAAAATTATGCTGATAAAGTATCAATCTTAAGCAAAACTTTTAAAAATGAGTTTAAGTCATTAAACAGCAACAAAAAGGCTATTATTTAAAAAAACTCAATAATCTGGAATCTAAATTTGCTGCCATATATTATTCTTAATACCCAATACATTTCTTTAAAATTATTAACTTTTATTTATTTATTTATTTTTATTTATTTATTTACTTACTAGAGAGACAGAGACAACAGAGAACAAGAGATGGAGACAGACAAAAAAGAAGAGAGATGAGAAGCATCAGCTCATAGTTGTGGCACTCATAGTTGTCCATTGATTGATTCTCATACATGCTTTTACCAGAAGGTTCCAGTGAAGGTAGTGACCCATTGCTCAAGCCAACAACCTTGGGTTCAAGCCAGCCACCTTAAGCTTCAAACCAGTGACTTTGGGCTCAAGCCAGTGATCATAGGGTAATGTCTATGATCACATGCTAAAGCCAGAGACCTTGTACTCAAGCTGGTGTGCCTGTGTTTATGTCTATGACCTAAGGGTTTTGAACTTGGGTCTTTAGCATCCCAGGTTGATATCTGTCCACTGTGCCACCACCTGGTCAGGCTAAAATGACTAACTTCTAATGAGATTGAAAATGAGAAGTGACAGGTCTTCCAGACAACCTCTAGTCAAGATGTTGGATTAGATAAACATTGTGCTCATATCTCACAACCACATCAATGTTACAACTAAATTACAGAACAGCCATTATTGAAAATCACCTGAAGACTAACTGAACAGAACCCCTATAACTAAAAATATTGAGAAGCAGCCACATCAAGACTGGTAAGAGGGATGGATATGCTGAACTGGACAGTTTCTACACCCATGTGTGGTGATTGTGTAATAAAGGAAGGACCCCTAAAGAGTAAGAGGTTTCATCACCATACGAGACTCACTAGCCAAGGGTGCCATGTCAGGAAGAGAAGTAAGTTCACATAAAATCTGGCTGTGAAAATCAGTGGAGATTGCAACTGAGTGAAGTGGAAGGCTAATGGAGACACAAGCACTACAGATCTTAAGTGGACTGCTCACAGACTTACTTGCTCACAGACTCACTAACTTTGAGCTCCACTGCTGGGTAAGCAGCTCAAAAAGCACATATGGGAAAGAACTAAGTTGGCTGAATTCAGAATGAGGGCTAAAGGGACAGGGGCAGGGCACTCTCTCTGGAGATGACAGATACCTTTGTTTCTTTGTTGAGACCTCCACCAAACCTGCCATCAAGCTCAGGCAGGTACAAAATCTGAGCTTTCCATTAACTTTACTAACACTGTCTACCCAGCCTGGGTCTGCCTTGAGACCCTACTACATATAACTTACATGCCTGGTCCAAACATTTTCTAGCCACTTCTCCACATGAGCAGCCTTTACTGGCTTCTAATGTAAACTTTTCTAAAATATCTCAAAGTCTACAAACCCCAAGCAAGAAATAGCTGCTCTTGATATGCTCCAAACCTCTTGCTAAGCAGTCCCCTTCAGCATTAGAGGCAGCCAGCCATGTTTCACAGCTTAGTCCCTCCCAGGTGCCTGCACACCCAGCACAGGCAGCAACTTTGTGGTTTCTATTATGTGTACCTAGGCAGTGACTGACCTTGGTCTATACAAAAGTCCCTCCTAAGAGGCTCACAACCAACGCAGCTGATGGTTGGCTTCTGACTTCACCAGAGTACCACCTGCCTAGCTCCAAAAATAACAAACCCAATGGAAGGACTTGGCAGGCACCAGAGTACTGTCAAAACAAATATTACTTTGTGGGTTTAGCCCCATACAACATTTCATCTGCAGTGGCCCCAGACATTTATCATAGTGAGCCTTAGTCAATCCCACCCGCTGATGTGTTCACAGGAATCAAGTCTCAAATACAGAGAAGGACACATATAACACAACACACTGGACGCTCATGATTTATATGGCTATGATGACCAGAAAGATTGCAACACTGGGCCCTAGAGGATACCTATGACATAAGGCCACTATGCAAGATTAGGAGACATAGTGAATCTACCTAATATATATATATATATAAATTAAAACAAAGGATGAGCCAAAATGAGGAGAAAAATAAACATATCCCAAATGAAATAACAGGACAAAATTCTAAAAAAAAAAAAAAAGCTAAACTAAATGAACACAAACACTCTACCAGATACAGAATTCAAGACACTGGTAATAAAATGTTCAGAGGAAGAGAAGATGAACTCAGTAAGAATATTAATAGATAAGAAACCTAAAAATAAAAATATGAAACATAAAAAAGAACTAGACAGAAATGAATATAATGACTGAGATGAAGAATACATTAGAGGAAATCAACAGTAGATTAGATGAAGCTAAAGATCAAATTGGTAATCTGGAAGACAAGGTAGTGGAAAACACCCAAATAAAACAGCAAAGAGGGGGAAAAATTTTAAAATGAGTATAATTTGAGGGACCTCTGAGACAACATGAAGTATAACAATATTTGTATTATAGGGATACCAGAGGAAGAAGTAACATAATAACTAGGTACAGTGTTAAATAGGTACTAACTTTATTGAGACTTTTTGAGACACTTCACAATTCAAATGTGTCTAATCACTATACTGTGCACCTAAAAGTAATATAATATTGCATGTCAATTGTAATTTAAAAATTAAAAATTATTGACAAAGATCTGTATCATAAAACAAACCTTTAATGACTCATCTGAAATTTTATACTTTTATTAAAATAATCAAGAAACTTTAAAATGTCTTCTAGAAGGAGATCATTTGTTTTAAAGTTAAATCAGTCAAATATCTTACAACTGCTCATAGTTGTTTTCCTAAACATAAAAATCATGTAATAAGCTATCTTATAAATGGTGTTTATATTATGGCTATTCTCAGACTATAGCATATTAATTTCATTCGCTATTGTGCACATTTTTGTGATTTATGATATAGCATTTCATTGCCCTGGCTTATGTATTTACTGGCAGAATATTTTCTTTTAAATTGTAAATGAGTAGATATGAATACATTTAAATTAAGTAATAAAAGTAGAGGAAGAAGAAAGATAGAAGAGATAGGAGGGTTAGTTAGAGATGAAGGAAGAACACTGGCAATTTTTTTAGGTTCACAATAAAAAATTCTCAATCAAGGATATATTTATAAGAACTTCATAAACATCTATAGAAGTAGCCAAAGAGGCTTTATGCAAAGTTCTGAATTATATTTGCAACACAATTAACTTGTTGAAGATATTCAGTAATTTTTCTATTTAAATATTGTTATTGAAGTTTTAATAGTTGAAATGTTAGAAAAATATCTTACAAACAAATATATTGCTCAAGAAAAATTTGAAAGTGGTTGGTATAATTAAGAAGGGTCATGGAAAAGAAAGAGGAGAAAATTATGAGAGAAAGGGAAGAGCCAGCACCTGGTCTTAAATAACCAGAATATGGGATTTGTATTTCATTCTCTAAGTGATCTCCAAAAATAGGAGTGTGTCTTATTTGCAAATTATGAACCAGTGAGGAAACCAATACATATAAGTACAAGTTTTTAAAATTTATTTTCTCAAACATAAACATGTGATAAACAAAACTTACATTATAGTATGCATATCTAGGAGCTCCATGTGTATAATTTAGAGGTAAATAAACATATAGGTGTATGTCCAATCGTTTTTTCCTAACTATAATAGCATGATTAAAAATTCTGGATATTGTTCTTCTAAGCAAATGAGGCAGAGGCAATTAAAAATTCTTGAGCAAAGAGAAACAGGATTAAAGCAGTTATTTACAAAGACTATTTTAGTGTCTATGTGTGAAGTTGTTTCAGGGAAGTAAAATGATTCAAACTTTAGAACTCTTATCAACATCCCTAGTTTGTCCCAGCCTCCCTTGCCACTGTTGCTGCAAAAGGATTCTGTACTAAAAGGCCATTTGAGATCATTTTAAAGGGTGAATAATTTGAAATATTATTTCATTATCAAATACCAAGAATAGACATTTTTCTTTCATCCTTTGCAGGCACTGTAATTCAGGCTCTTAGAACTAGACGATAATCAGGTATTTGCTTGTGAAATAAACCACCAGATATAAGAATTTTAAACTTTTATATAAAAAAATACTATGAAAATAGTTATGTTTTTAAAATATGGTTCTAAGTCTTTGGATGTGCATTCTTAAATATAGTCTTGACTAGGCACAGGTAGTTATTTATGTTTAAAATAATTAAAATTATAAAAAAATCAGAAATATAGTTCTTCCAAAAAACTGGCCACATCTTTAGTATGGCTAGATACTGCTGTCCCAGACATTTCTGTTTCTTAATGGGACTAACTTTTATATCTAAAATAAATCTAAAAATAATTTCAAAAATTACAATAAAACATGAACATATTGTCTATATTTACATTTGTGAGGTGTGCATAAACATAAAAAGTATATCTAGAAATAACTATTTCAATATTCAAAAAAGACAACTATTTTTTTTAGGGATGCTGAAATGAAACCATGTTGATAGTCTTACATATCAAAATGGAGTTGTAGATAGTAACAAGTTTTTGTTTTCCATGTGATTAATTCACAATGCATACTACTTACAATAGAGGAATTGCTACAATGGTCTGTTATCATTCCTTCAACTAAACATGGAAATAATACATTTCCCAAGTATAAAATTAATATTTATTTGGCAATCTATCAAATTAGCTTATAATCATTGTGAGTTCCTCAATTAGAACTGTAAATCCTTGTCTTACTCAGAATAATATTAACAGAATTTTTGAAACAAAAGTATAAAATGGATCTTTTAAAACAGCTGTACTGTTTGATAAGTAATCATTACAATTAGTGCTTTTCATGCAGATTTTATTAGAGGAACTCAGTTTGCTTCTGATTAAAAAGTTCATCTAAAATGGTTAGGCTTATAGCAAGCAAAGATTAAATATATAAAATCTAAAGTAAGACCAAAAATACAGGAATTTGATTAGAAAATATATTAAAAATAAATATTTATTCATATTTATTTTTATTTTGTTACTTTTTTTGAGGAAATATATATACCCACATATGGCAGACACAAAATACAAACCAGTTTTTCAGAATGCTAAGGCAGGGGTCCCCAAACTATGGCCCGCAGGCTGCATGTGGCCCCTTGAGGCCATTTATCCAGCCCCTGCCACACTTCCGGAAGGGGCACCTCTTTCATTGGTGGTCAGTGAGGGGAGCACAGGATGCATCCGCCAGAAGCAGGCCCATAGTTCCCATTGAAATGTGGTCAGTTTGTTGATTTAAATTTACTTGTTCTTTATTTTAAATATTGTATTTGTTCCCATTTTGTTTTTTTACTTTAAAATAAGATATGTACAGTGTGCATAGGGATTTGTTCATAGTTTTTTTATAGTCCGGTCCTCCAGTGGTCTGAGGGACAGTGCACTGGCCCCCTGTGTAAAAAGTTTGGGGACCCCTGTACTAAGGCAAGGACAAGCTCTTTCCTTTTTGTATTCTTGCCCAAGGGAGCCAAAATGAGGTGACACTAGCTTAGCAAAAGCAAATAGAAACTAGTGCCTTGTCTTATCATTAACCATTTGAATAAGAAATATGGTAACTTCCAAGGTTACACATAATTTATATCTGACATTCATGAGGATAGGAATAAATATCCACTAAACTGCATGTATATCATGATAAAATAACTCTTTTAGACATTAACAATTAGATTGGTTGTCACAATGAAAACAATAAATCCAAATTCTTGACATAACCATACAAGACCCAGAATCATCCAACCTAATTCTACTGCTTACATAGCCACATGTACCTTTGCTTTCATCAATGAAGTTTTAATCCAACACACATTTACTATATTGCCTATAATGTATCTAGAATTATTATTCCACATATTAACGACATCCCAGAAAGGAGGCGCTGTTACTATAGTCAAAGAACTGAGCAAGAAGGTGAGGCAAATCTTTCTCCTTTCCTTGAGGATATTAATTTTGTAATAAGAGAAAATAAATATTTGAAAATGGTAAGAGCTATGACAAACATCTCTCTTATGGAAAATACATATTGTGGCATTAGAAAGATAATCGATGTTTAGAAGTTTAAATGATGAAGGAGCATTAGCTAGGCAAAGAAGCCCAATGAAGGTGGGTATCCTAAACAGACAGCCAAGCCAGCCCACTTAAATTCTGAAGCTCAGAGTCATTTTTCTAATTGTCTCCTCCACATTTCTTAGATGATTGTCAGTTTCTTCCAATTTAACATATATAACTGAATAAATAATTTTCACCTCGCTGATACGTGTCTTGGACAAGCAGACATCTGAGGTAAGCCTTGACTCCTTCTCTCACATACTGTACTTCCATTCAACTACCAAGCACTTCCAGTTCAACTTTGCAATCTCTTTTTAAATCCACACTCAAATCTTGTTTAAGTTCTTATCTATCACTAAGATGACACAATTACTTGCTAGTGGGTCTCTCTTCCTTTAGTGTTACCACTCCCTCATCCACTTTACAAAGATAGAGTAATATTTTTAAGAGCAAATAAGAACATGTCATCCTCTTGATTAAAATCTTTTGAAAGTCCTTCACGGCTCAGAAGAATATAAGCCCTGATGTGAAAGCTGACCTCTCTACCCCACCTTAGGAACACCCTTCACTTTACAGCAATAAGGCACTTTTAGTTCTCTTACCTACTAAGTTCTTTTTGCTTCTGGGGTTTCTACTTTTGATAGACTTTCATTCTATAAACTTACCATCATCTTTTTTTCTTTGATGGTAAACTATTTAATTTTCAAGATTAAGTTTAAATGTCATCTCTACTTATAAATACCCCCAAACCCTCCAAATTTAAGTAAGTTGTCCATCTTTTGTGCTCCTCTACTTTACTTCCTTTGTCATAGTATTCATCCCATATTTTGAAACTACTAAAAGTAGTGAAGCAGGACACAGTTTATGTTGTTCTCTTTTGTATCTTTTCTGCTTGGCACATGGAATATAATAATAATTATTAAATAAAAACTCATTTCTAGGACCTGTTTTATTGGTAAAACAAATTAGTATAATAGATTATATTTAAAGACTCAGATTTAAATTTCTCTGGTTCTCTGAGAAAAATCATAAATATCTTAGTTTGGTAAATGTTAATAGTGCTTCACACCACAGCTTTCTACTATACTTTTTCTTATATACAGTAAACTGTGAGCTTCCTGAAGTCAGTGTTCATTTTTAAATTTATTTTATTTTATTATTTTTATTGTTATTTTATTTTACTTTTCCAAGTGAGAGGCAAGAAGATAGAGAGACAGACTCCTGCTGCACGTGTCCCAACTGGGATTCACCATTCAACCCCCATCTGGGGCAAATGTTCTGCCTTTTTTGGGGCCATGTTTGCAACAGAGCTGTTTTTAGTACCTGAGCTAGAATCTCCACAGAGTCACCCTCAGGCCAGGGGCTATTGCACCTGAACCAATGGAGCTGTGGCTGCAGGAGGGGAAGAGAGAGAGACAAAGAAGTGGAAGGGGAGAAGAAGCAGATGGTTGCTTCTCATGTGTGCCTTGACCGGGAATCTAACCAAGGACATCCACTCTACCACTGAGCAAACCGGCTAGGGCTCTGTGTTCATTTCTTATTCATCTCTGCATCCCCAGCCCCTGACACTCCTAGATACTCAGTCTTTAGCAGAAATATCCATTAAACATATGAATTAGGAAACATAGTATTTTCTAAAAATTATCATTTATAATTTTCAAAATTACAATGGCTTTCTCCTTTCTTTATTAAGTGTATTGGGGTGGCATTCGTTAATAAGATCATATAAGTTTTAAGTGTACATTCCTCTGATGCATGATTTGTTTCTTGCTGCATATGCCCACTTCTCAAAGTCAAATTATCTTCTTTCACCATATAATTACTTTCAAGAGAAAACTTTTATGCATTATAAAACACTAGATTCCGGATTAACCTAAGTTGAGCAATATTTAAGTAAATAATAACTTTTTTTTAAACGCATGTGATATGAGGCATGTGCAAATGTCACCAACCTCTTCTTTCCTCCAACATCTTAACTGGAGAAAAAGTCTTCCAATTTCAGAAGATTACTTTTTCTAATTATAACGAAGCCCATGTTTTATACTTTCCTTTGAGTAGAAAAGAAAAGAGACTATTTCACAGTCAACAAGTGGTAGATAAAATACTAATAGAATAATCCCAATTGCCCTCCACCCTTACCTGCTATTTACTGCAATTACCCTCTGCTGAAAAAAAAAAAGGCTGCATCAGCACAATTAGGATTCACATATCACAGTAACTTTGGTGCATAAAGAAACATAGAGAATCACTTTGGGGATTAAATTAAATGACCAGTTAATTAAGTGTTCTAAGATGTCAGGGCACCGGAGGAAACTGAGGCTTGATCTTAGGGGATAAGAAAAATGTTAAGACAAATATCAATTGGAGTAGAAGCAGGAAGTAAAACTGTTCTAAGGAAAATTGTTATTTCTTTTGTGTGCTATTGAGCAAGTGTCCTCATGTATGAAAGCATTTGATGTTCATAAATGCTTACAGAGGGTCCTGGGTTTATGGCAGTCTCGACATACGTTTCCAGTTTCTGACGCTCACTCCCATAAAAAGTTTAAAAAATTGAGATGCGAGTGTTTCGGCTCACGCCTTTAGCATTGTATTTATGGACTATGTGGGCGAACTAGTTTGGTTGCGTGCGGCTAAGATTACACAGTATTCTTTTTATGTGGCTTAGTTGTGTTTTTATGTTCTAGATTATGATTTTATAACTGTGTTAGGATAGGTAAGTGACTTAGGTTAGAGTGTATTTTGACTTACACCAAAATTCGGGTGACGTCACTGTCATAAGAAAGGAACTGTGCTGTAACCCAAGGACCCCCTGTATTTACAGTATAAGTACTGTCAATCATATTTCTGGGCCACTATTTTTTGTTCACTACAAAATTATATTTGTATGTGTTTGGCTATTCTAATAGATAAGTATTTTGCTAGAAGAATATTACATATATAATATTATAGATTGAGACTAATCCAGAAAGTAAGAATCATTTCTCTTCCCAGACATCTTAAAATTCTCTTTCCCTGTAAGGGAAATCCTAGATGCATCATCAGTTTTGGTTCTGCTATCAATTGGCATTAGCCTTTGGGAGAATCACATAACTTCTTTAGATCTCATATATAAAATGAGACTATTTATCTTATCTAGTTTCTTTACTTGTAATTTGGGTAATTAATAATATTTACTCCATATAAGATTAATATGAAACAATGCATTTTAAATACTTAGCATAAAGACTGGCTTATGTAATTGCATATATAAGTAATACAATTTTAAATTTGGACCTTTTTCTTCCTCAAGGCTGAGACCTTTGAGATATTGTGTCAGCTGTTCCAACATTGCAAAGTAAAATATCTGGATAACTTAAGTACTTGCAAAGGACGTGGCCTAGGTCCCTAGTTGAACTAAACACTCAAATCCAAGCTATAAAGAGGTGAAGAAAACACAGTCATTAAAATGACTTCCAACTTCACCCTCCACAGAAGAGGTGATTTGTCTTTCCCTCAATGAAGAAAAGTTTAACTTAAATTGAATTTGATTTCAATTGTGTTACAATAATCTATTCATTAACATGAATAAATCAGGTGCTTGAAGATCTTGGATTCTCAGGAGTTTTAACAGTTGTAAAAGTTTTCTTTTTGGCCATGTGCAAAATCTATACAGAAGGAGATCGGGTTTGGTCCACTTACAAACTTTCATTCTCTTTTTATCCATTAACTTCCCAAGATTTAATGTGACACATTAAAAAAATCATATGAAATACTTTATCATAAATACCAACCTACAAAAAAAATTTTAACACATTACGACATGTGGAAATAAATGTAATCTTTCTGCTGAAAACAAATGGCAAACTCACAAATGGTGCTTTCCAGGTGTTTTAGATGAGAATAATATTGCTGGTAAATCTGCAGGAAAATTATATAGCATGTTAGTGCTAGAGTATTAGAGCACAAATTCCCCCCCTTTGACAGATGTGGAAATTGAGGCCCATTGTCACTTTCCTTGGGTGGCAGTAACTGGTTAGTAACATAGGATTTAGAATCAGGAAAAGTAAATTTAGGCACTGACCCTAGCATGTATTTGCTGGCAAGTTTGAACAAGTTGCCTAACATCTCCAAGCTTCATATGCTTTCCATGTAAAGTGACAATAATATAATACCAACCTCATAATTTTTTAAATAAAATAGATGATAATTTTAGCATATATAAATTATTTTAGTATCATTTTTCTTCTTATTTTGGGCTTTAAATTTTTACATGATCACCTGCTTAAAGTCAAGGCAGTGAATAAAGTCATAAGCCATTTATCTTCTTCTGTGTGACCTCAGCTCAGGGGTGACAGCACACATATTGCCAGCCTAGGGTCAGCCCTACTGAGTGATTTTTACCATAGCAGGGCTTTAGTGCCAGAGCGGAGGAACCAAGAACTACCACTACAGTACACAGCCTGTGCCGGGGAAACAACTTGGCTATAGAAAGAAGACACTGGAGCTGTTCTAGTTAGCCTCCAAAGTACATTACAAATCTAAGTATGCTTTTAGGCAGCCATCAGGAAACACCATAGCAGGCAAATTTCTGTCAAATAAAAGGAAGTATAACACCTGCCCAAGCACACAGAAACCTAAAACAATGTTTATGGGCAGAAAACTCTAGACATGTAGCAGCAGCCAGTATGCATATCCTACCACTAGACACACTGTGAGCAATGACAAGGATTTGGCTGGCCTGATCAGACTTGAGGAGAAGTACATTGTTCCTGAGATTCTGGAGTTTCTTTGATGCATGACAGAGAAATTACCAAGCTATGTTTTACTGTGATCATGAACTGGGTCCAAGTTTTGTAGCTAAGCTTGGGCCGTGGGAGAACCTTGCCTTCTACTTCTGTTCATATACCTCACCATTGAGTTACAGCTGGTCTCCATGCCTTGTGAATTTCAATTTCAAAATGGTCCTGCCCTTCAAACACGAATGCACACATCTTAAACACTAGGACACAAACCCAAGTATTAAAAAAAGCTAATTTTTATTACATTTCTTATAATGACCAAATCTGAAAGCTATGTTGAGTTGCCATCCAAATCAAACCCCAACCAGTCACTGGTTCCCCCCACTCCAATTGTGTTTAGTTCCTGAGCATAGTGTAGTTGTACCATGGCAGCAAAACAGGAAGGTGACATGATCCTAATCGTTACCAACTGTTTGGCCTTTGGTGAGATCAATATTTTTTCTCCATTTTAGAAAAAGTCAGTATATCCAGCTCACAGTCCATTAGAAAATCATTTTAATTCAACCTTCAAATACATAAATAAATTTAGATTACTTTCTAACACTATTTTTATTATTTTAATCTAAATAATCTTTTTCTCTTATTTGTACCCTATTTTAGACACCTAAATTTGTCTCTCTATTTTCTTTTGCCCGCTCCAATACATTATTCCTTAAGAAGGTCAGAATGATCTTTAAAAAGATAAAGCATGATGTAATTTATCTATAATTTAATAATTCCTACTTAAACTAGAATGACATCTAAACTCTTACCATGGTTGAAATGGCCTGCAATCCCTACCCCTGCTTCCTCTTTCTAACTCATCATGTATGGTTCTCCCCTTGCTCAGTAAACTTTAGACAGCCTACGTTCTGTTTTTCTAATACACCAATTCTTTTTCTGTTTCAGGCCTTTCCATTTGCTTTGCCTTTCCATTCTTATGTCTAATTGCTGGACACAGTTTTTCAGGTTTTAGCTAAAAGACAGTTTGTTTTGAGATGTTTTGTCTGACTATCCGATTTAATGCTTTATTGAGCCCCACCGTCAGCACCATCCTCAACTACTTTAGCATATAAGCCAGCTGTTTTTAAAAGAAACATCATATTACTTAATGATCTTGTTTATTAGTCCATCAACTCAGTCCTTTTCTCCATCTACTAGAAGTTCATGAAAGAGGTGTGTGTTCAATGCTCAGCATTTGCTACAGTGCCTGATATAAATGGTGTGCCATATCCATAAATTCTTGACATTAAATCTGCATTCCTAAACTTATTTTTTATTCCATATGCCATTTGTTTTATTAAAATTAAATGTATTACATTCAGACATGCTTACATACTTCCTCTCACCTGGAATATTACTATAGAACTGATCACATATCTTCCAATATTTTCCCTTTTAATATGTTCTTCATAGAAGCCCGAGTAATAATTGTACATATATTTATACATTTGATTATATTAGACATTACTACAGCAATATACAATTTAAACAAGTATATTTTTGCTTACTTTTTATTGATAATATACTGCACAGTGCCTGATATCTAGTAATCATCAATAAATAATCATTGAAAAAATGAATATCACTACTGAATTTGCCAGTATTTTTCTCCCCTACCTAGAATATTTTGTTTCAGGAAATTTCTACCTATGAAAACTATATTCAACTTTTTAAGGCTAACTTAAATGACAATTCCTCTATTAATCTTAATTTCTCAGCCAAAGCTGAGCTCTTCCTCACTTGAACATAAAGAGTATCTTTGTTTATAAAATATGTTTATTTTGGCATAATTTTAAACTTTAATAGAGTTATAAGAGATAATAAACCAAGTTTCCTCAGTGGCAACATCTAGCCTAACTATAGTACAATATCACAGTCAGCAACCAGGCATTAATATAATCCATCAACCTCATTTATCTCACCAGTTTTTTACCCAATCATTTGTGTTTATATGTACATTTAACTTTATGAAATTTCACATTAGCAGATTCCTTTGAACACCAGCACAGTCAAAATACACAAGAGTGTCATCATAAAGATCATAGATGCTATATTTTATAGCAGAGGACAAAAATTTTTCTTCCCACTTTCTTAATAGCAGAGTAAGAAATGGAGTACCTGTTCTCCATCTCTACAATAGGTAACCATTTTAGATCAGCATTTATCATTCAGTTTAATTCCCTTGGAATCCAAGTTGTTGTGTGCTTCAGTAGTGATTCCTTCTATTGCTAAGTATTATTCTATGGTACAGATATGCTACAATTTGTTTTCTTATTCACATACTGAAGGATGTTTAGACTGTTTTCATTTTTGGCTTTTATAAATGAAGATGTCATGAAGTTTTATTATAGGTTTTTGGGTAACATAAATTTCCATTTCTTTGAGATAAATGCTATTATCTTAAACACACTTTAAAAATAAGGGACTGGCCCTGGCCAGTTGGCATAGGGAAAGAGCATCGGCCAGGCATATGGATGTCCTGATTCCTGGTCAGGGCACTGAAGAAAAATGACCATTGGTTCCTCTTCCTCTCTCTCTTCCCTTCCCACAGCCAGTGGCTCAAATGGTTTGATTCTTGGCCTGGGCACAGAGGATAGCTTGGTTGATTCAAGCATCAGCCATAGATGGGTTGCTGGGTGGATCCCTGGTTGGGGCACATGTGGGAGTCTGTCTCACTATCTATCTTCCTCTCACTTAATAAAGAGAGAGAAAAATAAAATTGAGGAACTAATAAAAGATTAATTCCTTTTGGAAATGGAAACACTGGAGTTTCTAAAGAAACTGAATAGTCCTAAGAAATAGTTACAATAATGTTTTTTCTTAGATAAAAATGTATGCTCTTTTATTCTGAAATTTTGTTTTTTATTTTTTTCTCAATCATGCTAAAAAGTTAAGCTTATACTATAAAAGATTACTAAGGAAATGCTAACTGCACCATTAATTATTAGTTCAGCATTGTAAGAAAATATGCTCAACATTTAGACAACAAGTGAATTATGTTGACTCCTGACTAGGTCATCATAGCCTTGGATGATTATTTCTCCACCACCCTCATATAAAATCAGTCTTATAATTTTTTTTGCTGAAATTTGTAAATTTATTTTTTATTATTCATCACTAACTGAATTTATTTTATATGGCTTAAAATGTAGACATTGTTGTCCAATAACAACCATATAAACACATTTGAGTTGATCAACTTTGGTTCTATTTAGTGAAACAATATTATAATCATGCCTATTTAATACACACAGTTAAAACTTGAGTAATGCAGTTAATCTACTAATTACTTGCTATGTATTCTGCAAAACATAATTTCTTTGACACGGTTATTGAACAACTGTGTTGTCTCTTCATTGCAAATAGACAGAGAGTTACTATTGATCTTGACATTTCTTAAGATGCTTGTCAAGTTTAAATCCTTTATGCAACTTATTTTTCCCGAAAAATGTCTGGGACAATTTTCTAAATGAGACACAACTTTGTTTTCTAAATCACTGAAAAGAAAGAAGTCCATTCAATGTACATATGTCCCATTACCTCAAAAATTTTCTTTTATTCTCATTTTTTATTACTTCTTAACCAACATGAAAAAATTTATATATTTTTTCTTCCAATTTTGGAAGGCAATGGATGCCTTAGATTTCATAACTTTATAATTCTTTTCTCTCTTTATTTATTCAATTTCTCCTTGTTTGCTTTCCAAAACATATATAAAACTTTAGACTACAAAATAATTTTATTTAGTATTTTTAACCTTTTTCTCCCTTTTAATTACTAACTTTCTCACATGCGGTTCACAAGTTCAAGTTTAGCTTTCCACCTAATTGTTTTTAACTCTCTGAAACACATTTTTATTTTCTCCACTCAGGCTAAAGTGATGACAGTAAATTTAACAACCATAGTCTCTTATCCCAAAATTATCATCATCATCATCATCATCATCATCATCTTCATCTCTATCAGTACCCTTATGCTTCTTGATGTCACTGTTGACATTGCTTACCAATTCCATCAGAAAATTATTTCCCCTCTATGGTATCTAGAAATGTTTCTGGTTTTATTTCTAAAACATAAAGTTTCATGAATTATTCCCTAACTCCGTGAAGGTTTCTAAATTCTTCCTTCCTCTACAACATAAGATGAGCTATTCTAATTAAGATGGCATTCAAGGAATGTGACCATGAAGTAGGGGTCACACAAGGAACCAAGCAACAAAAAGGACAGAAAGGCCACATTCAGTAAAATGCATCATACTTTAATGAAATACTAAACTATACCTTGCATGAAAGAAAGCATTCATACATAGGAACAGGTAAAAATTTTTGCTCGTATGAGGGATTTTTACTTCATTGCCATTCCTCCAACTTCCAAATAAATATCACTCACATTCTCAAAATAATTAAAATAAAATTTCTTACAAAAGTTACCTAATTAAATTTTTTAAAAAGAAATTTGAGAACAAAAAAGCTAAAGTAGATAGTCTGTTATGCCTCATTTTTTTCTGGAAAGAGCAATGTTGACTGCATATATAGCAGTCTTAAAAGATTTCAAAATATATAAATCATTCTGAATATGTGATGTAGATTTATCTTGACCTAAACTCTCCTATTAAAATGCAGATTGGAAGGGAATGTTTTGTTACTCTTTTGGGTCATGATACTTACCTCTACAATCACATCCACAGTGCAGCTTAAGGAACTAAATTCAGATGTGAAGAATACATTCTCCAAAATAAAAATAATAAGCATCTTTATTAGAAAACCAAAAAATTAATAACCCCTTTTCACCCTATAGAATGATCCACAGCCATTTCCATTTTTTTGAAAACTAAAGCCATCAAAATGAGATATTATCCTGCACAAAAGGGGAAAAACACAACCTTGGATATATATGATGTTTGCTCTCATTTAATAGAGCTAATATGAATCTCTGCAGCTATAATCCTGAAGAAATGAAATTAAAATGATGAATATAAACTATTGAGGCCCCTCATATGGCAATGACCCCTTTTGACCTTGCTCTACCCCCACCTTACTTTTATATATCCCTGAACATAATAAGCCCGCCACCACTAATGTTATAAAGTAGTAATTGTTCCTAATTGGTAGGGAGGCAACAGACCATTCTGGTAATGTTGTGAAACTATAAGAGAGGAGGAGTGAGAACATTCATAGGCCCAGCAGTAATTATCCACTAATTTGGCCTGTTTGTGTGGGGACAGCTCATTATAGCCCTTAAGAAACCTCAGAATAAAGAGGAAAAGTAGGTAGGAGGTAAGGTTAAATAATTAGTGTTCAGCAGATTTTTTTAAAGATTCAAAGGATAGGATTAAAGATGGGGAATGTGACCAGAGTAACAATTAAGAAATATTAGAATGTTCTGAACTTAAGTGTGTTTTATGTTTTTGTGGGAGTAGGGATATATAAGAATCCTATTTTATAGCATAAAAAATGACCTGTTACTTTTATTATACTATTTCCATTATGACCCTGAACATCCCCCTTACATTTTATGGTGGCAACCTCATGCTTAACAAGAGATCTTCATAAGTCCTAAAAAGATTTTCACAGTTTTTATAAAATAGTGTGTAAAAAGTTTTTCATATTTTATCTACAACACTAGATTTGTTTTGAGAGTTAAAGTTATATTTGTGTGAGCACATATGGGCAAGTAGCATGACATAGACCTTATAAAAAAATAGTTATTCTATAATTTTGTTACTAAACCAGAATCCCCGGATTTCTCACTTACATATATCTAATACCTCTATTTCAAGATAAACCATGCTTACTCTTGGTATACGAATATAATATGTATATATTTTTTCACACATATACATATATAGACTCATAAATAATTGATTTGTATATATCTTTTAAAGATTTTCTAAGGGTATCATTTTTGCCAGTCTCCTTTAAAAAGTGTTTTTTTTCTTATTTACTTATGTGACTGTAATTAAAGCTTCTTTTGCACTTAACAGAAAGTGAGATGCAATGGATCAATTATTTTAAGCTAAATGAGCTATATAATTTGAGTCACCCAGGAAAGATCTATGTATGTCTTAGATGTACACTTATTGAAAGATTTTGGGGAAAGTTTCAGAATATTATAAACACAATTTTTTAGCCTAAAAGATGAGAATATGCCTAACTACAATACAAAATAGAAGCTTGTGTCTTATCCAACAGCTTTAAGCTGCAATATGAAATTAATCTATTTTATCCATAATATACATTAGAAAATTTTGCCTTAATTTAATTAAAAATGAATATGTTTAAGCCAAGAGTTGGGTTGGAATAGTATTCTGCTTTCCTTAAGAAATTGTAGAGTATCAATATAAATAAGAGCAAATTATTAGAAATTATCATCATTTAAAAAACTGTTTAAAATGTAAGCCAAGATCTTTAGTTACTAATAATCAAGCACTGTCTCCATTTATGAAGACATTTATCAAGTAGCTAAAAGTATATGAATAACTACATTAATTATTATCATTTTTCTCCTTTTATAAATATTCATTGGTAACTTTAAATGAATGTCACATTTTAACTACTTAGCAAATGGAACTTTTTGCCACCTCAAGGTGCTAAAATGAAAAAAGAAATTATAGTTTAGAGCTGTTTAGTCAACAGATTTGAGGAGCCAAAATCCTGTTTAAAAAAACACATGTTGTTTTTAAAGAGGCAGCAGTAAGATTAATAACTAGCTGACTTCTTTTTTTTTTTTTTAATTTTTTATTCATTTTAGAGAGGAGACAGAGAGAGAGAGAGAGAGAGAGAAAGGGGGGAGGAGCTGGAAGCATCAACTCCCACATGTGCCTTGACCAGATCAGTGCAGGGTTTTGAACTGGCGACCTCAGTGTTCCCAGGTCGACGCTTTATCCACTGCGCCACCACAGGTCAGGCTAGCTGACTTCTTAATAGAAACTATGGAGACCACAAGACAAAGAAATACCACATTTAAAGCACTAAGAGAAAATAACTGTCAATCTAGAATTCTATATATAACAAAATTATTCTTTACACATGAAAGCAAATATATGAACACACAAGACAAAAAACTGAAAGAATTTATTATCAGAAAATTTATATAAAAGGAAGAGCTAAGTGGAGATTACCGAGTAGAAGGAAAATGATTATGGACATAAATTTGAAAATGCAGAAAAAAAATATAAAGAAATTCATAGAGTATATATATATATATATTGACTGCATAAAATAATAATTGAAATATGTTGGGTTCCAACCTATATGTGCAATTAAAATTCATGACAATAACACATATATTGAAACAGTGATAAAGTTAATATGTTCTAATTTTATTATTATTATTATTAATTAAGTGAGAGGCAGGAGGCAGGGAGGCAGAGACAGACTCCCACATGCACCCTGACCTGAATCCACCCCACAAGCCCCCTACCAGGTGATGCTCTCCCCATCTGGGATTGCTGCTTCATTGCTTAGTACCCAAGCTATTTCAGTGCTTGAGGTAAGATCATAGAGCAATCCTCAGCTCCCAGGGCCAAATTGCTCTAATCATTTGAGCCATGACTACAGAATGAGAAGAGAGAGAAAAGGGGGAGGGGTAGTGATGCAGATGGTTGCTTCTCCTGTGTGCCCTGACCAGAATCAAATCAAACCAAAGATTTCTCTACCGCTGAGCCAACCTGCAGGGCCTTGTTATATTTTTTAATACATAGTTGAACAAGTGAAAAGTACAAAAATTATATATATATATATATATATATATATATATATATATATATATATAGTGACCAAATATATCAATAACTACATTAAATGAACTAGGCTAAATATTTCAATTAAACAACAAAAATTTTCAAAGTGAATTAAAAGATAATTTTAATTATATGCTGGTTAAGAGATCTATTCTAAATATAAGGACAAATATAAGGACAAAGAAGAATTTAAATAAAAATATGAGGGGGAAACACAATTAAAACAAAACTTTTGATGGTCTATTAATGTTACAAAAAGTAGATTTAAGATAAAGAGCATTGACAGAGTATATGTGGCACTGCAGGAGATGGAAACTTCCTGATCATGGGTCAGGGGCACAGCAGGGTTGCTACAGCACGGGCATAATGTCAGACAGTAAGGGCAGTTTTGATGGCAACAACTTTTATGGTGTGAGGGAGAATGAAGGACTAGATGACTTGGAGAATGTTGAGGAGGACCAGGACAATGTTGAGACCCTCTCCCCTGGAGAGCAACCACAAACCAACCAGAAATGAATCACCATACTGTATGTGACTAAGTATGAGCAGGCCCCAGGACTGGGCACCTGAGCCCTTTATATGGTGATGTGTGCCCCAGTGGTGGAAGAGCTGGAGGGGAATACAGATCCCTTACTCATTGCCATAAAAGAGCTCAAGGACTGAAATATTCACATCATTATTTATGCTACCTGCTAGATGGGAACTATGAAGACTAGGGGTAGACAAGCTCATCAGCAGCAACTGAACTGAAATCATCTTCCCAACTGTGCCTCATCTCTGACTTCTATTCTCATATTCTTTTTTATTTAATTTATTGATTTTAGTGAGAGAAAGAATGGGGGGGGGTGGGAAGAGAGAAGAGAGAGAGAGAATTATTGATCTGTTCTTGAATGTGCCCTGACCTGGGATGGAACTGCAATCTTTGCTATTGAGATTATGCTCTCTAATCTATGAAATTATTTGGCAGGGCAATTGTCACATTCCTTATACATGTAAATAACAAACTATTTAACCTTTCCACACAAAAAGAAAGAAAATAAGAAGTATTGCCAGAATTAGAGAATATAAATTTATAATTATTAAAAGATCAAATTATCAAGCAGATATAATTATGTTAAATGTATATGTACTTAGTAACATTACTAAAAATTATATAAAGCAAAAAAATGTCAAAACTAAAAAAAGCGACAGCTCTATCCAAAATCAAAGTGGAAAACTTTCATACTTATCTCAAGATCTGATATATGACAAAATTTCCAACGAGCATAATGTTCTCAAAAATGTAATTATCCTGACTTTTTCAGAGCAATGTACCCACCACAGAATATATATTTTGCCACTGCCCATCAAAATTACCCCAAATTCACCATATGCAAGACTATAAAAACTTATCAAAATTCAAAGAAAACTAATTAGAGATGCTCTTTTGTTTTAAGGAAATTGAGGTTAAAACAAATACAAAAGATTAGAAAATTACCAAATATTTGGAAATATATTCAATGGTCCTATGGTTAGAAATTAATAATAAAAATTAAAAATACTCTGAACTAAATTATAACAAATTTGTAAGATACAGCTAAATCTAGCCTAAGTGAAAATTTATAAACTTTGAAATTGTATAATAGAAACTTCTTTTAAAAAGATTCATGGTCATGTGTGATATATGTATATCTCACATGAAATTAAGGAAAGAATATCAAAATAAAGTTACTAAATTGAGAGAGAAATGAGTAATATAGATAGTAAATTTAAAATGTTGATTTTTGAAAAGAGTAATAAAATCATGACACTTCACACAAATGTTCAAGAGAAGTTGAAGGTATAATTTACTAATACCAGAAATGAAAAGCAGAAAATACTTATAAATTCTAAGTAACTTAAAAGTAAACAAGATAATACTGTAAAATGTTAATGCAATATATATAAAAAAATAATAAAAAGTAGACAAATTCCTCAATAGTCAATCTAAAAAAAGTGGCATAAGAAGTGAATAGAATAAAATAAAACACTACCCAAAATAAAGTTTTAAAAGACCAAATCTCCCTCAAAAGAATGTGCCTAAAAATTATGAAATCTGGCAATAATAAAAGAACTATTGCTATGCACAGTATGAATTATCTAATAAGAGTAACATTTACTGAAAGGAACAGAGTACATTCTGAGTAATTCCAATTACACACAGAAGGCCAATCTATGATCTTAAAAGTCATAGAGGTATTTATTTTTTTATAATGATAGTGATAAGGAGAGGGCAAAAAGTGGCTTTGTGGGATGCTGAGAATGTTCTATTTTTTGATCTAAGTCTTCATTACATTGGAGTACTCATGTTATGAAGATTCATCAATTTGTTAATTTGTGCATTTTCCTAAAGAAATCTCTGGTTCTCAGCCGGGGCCTATTCCTCTCTCACACTCCTCCCTCTAATTCCCAGGGGACTTTCTAAACTGTCTGGAGGTATTTTGGTTGTCACCACTTGGCAGGGGTGCTACTGGCATCTAGTGGGCAGAGGCCAGAGGTGTTGCTAAACATTCACCAATGCAGAAGACAGCCTTCCTCAACAAAACATTCTGGTTTGAAATGTAATTATTGCCAAGGTTGAGAAATCCTGATAAATATAATGTTATTTAATAAAAAGTACATTAAAATATTTTAAAAAGATAACTACATAGACATGGTTTTTATTTGTATGGAAGTTTAAATGCATAAAAGACCAATTCTTTCAAAGACAAAATGTATAGGGCATACAGATAATAAAGTAATCGAAGTTAATGAAATGTAAGCACAAATGTTTAGATTTGAGGAAGACTCATCATAAACAGTAATTTAATCTTAAGTATACATACTATTACATATTCATTTGTAAGTCAGATCACAATTAAAATAATATATTCTATAAAACCACAATATAAAGAAACAAAAGAGAAACAAATGTGTCCCAAAGCTTACATACGTGAGAATAAAAGTGAGTACCCATTCTAAGTCTAGATTCCTGTAGACCAAATCAAAAAGAAAAACAATAGGATATATAACTTCAACTGTCTGACAAAAAGAAACATACTAATTTATCATAAGGAAAAAACTCACATTTCTAACACTGAATTTTAAAGGGAATTTGTAACATGGAGAATTTTTAGGCCATTGATGAACACAATACACACTGATCTCAACAACAGTTTTTAAAAAACTATAGCAATATTTAAAAGTACAGCTTTTTAAAATTAAATCTCAATAGTGTCAAGTGCATAACATAAAATGCACCTAAGTGGAGCCCTTTCTGCATGGCAGAAGGAAAATGATGTTGCTGGTATTGCCATGGGAATTCAGGACAGAGATACAGGATCTAAATCTTTATTTCAGTATTCTTCTTTTCCCATGGGTCAAACAGGGTCCACCAACTATTTTTGTAAGTAATGTTTTTGGGGAACATTTTATATCCATATATTTATGTGTGGTCTGTCCCTTTCTTCATGCTACAATGGTATGAGTGAGTTGTTGTGACATGCTGTCACACTGTGAAAAAACTTTTATCACATAATTTGGAAAATCTTCCTAGAGACTAGCATCGCCCTCTATGCATGTGAGACTTTTTTTTCTATGACACACATATTTATGTGGCCTGGAACATTCATTATCATAGGCCTCAGATCTCTGTGCATTTAGGGCATGTTATTGGAACAATTAGCACTAGCTTAACAAAAGTGACTGCAACCCTCTTAAATAATTCATTAAATAAACAATGTATTTACAACTCTACTTTTCCCTAGCAAAATAGCCAAATGTCTATCCTCAAATGCCAACTATTATGGAGGAAAAGTCTAAGTTAAAGGAGACAGCAATCTTAACTGATTGAAGTTGAATTGGACTACTTTTCCATATTTTACAGAATTACATGACCAAATAACCATGTTACAGAGTTCCTCTGATGGCCTTGAAAGTGTCAGAGCAAATAAGGGTCTCTGAAGCTGAAATCAGCATCATTTACTTCACAGGAAGACCACTTCTGACTACATTATATTAGAATGTAATCAGTTTTCTCTCAGAGATTTATGGTCAGTTGATATTTATGATCAGCCATCTTCCTACTGTGGTGATAAAATTAAGCTAAACCATCTTTTTGACCAATACTGTTGAAATAGATAATTGAGATTACTAGCTCAGTGTATTAACATATTGCCTTATTTTAGTGGACTTAATAAGTAAGTTAATTGGTCAAGGATAGTATATTTCAATAGTGGGTGGAGCTGCCATTATAAATTTTGTTCAAGTCATAAGATTCATAAAGGAAAAATACCAAATTGTTTTTTAATACCATAGTTAGTCTATTACATTATTTCCTCTTTCTAATATTTAAAGTTATAATAAATATAACTTTTTATAAACTTTACATAACTATTTTCCTTACTCCTAAACTAAAAGATATGTCTTCTTGTTTAAATAGGAAAAAAACAAAAAAAAAACAAAAAACACACCCACCAGTCCATATTAACTCTATGAACAAATGTTTAGAAGAATTTTTCTTAGGCATTCTAGACACGATGTTAGATTTGACAGTATTATGGTCAAGTGGAACAGAGCAGATTGTGTGACTTCAACACTCTAGTTTCATTTTATGTTTAAAAATATTCTTCCTTTAATGTAGTTTGAGGACAGAAGAAATAACAAAAGGCATTCATGGTATTGAGAATATGGTGCCTGAAGCGATGTGATATAGTAAATTTTCCTTTGGGATGATTCACATCTAAAAGTGAGAGCTTCTATGTTCCTGTGAAAAGTGGGTTACAGTTTGTTTAAATTGAGGCAAATATAACTTTTACATTTTTTCTCAAGTATTCCTGTTAAAAATGTATTTCACACCCCAGGAATATAATGTTTCCTTTTAATATACCTTCTATGTATTTTAAAGGATGTGAATATACTCCATTAAAAAAAAAGAAGAAAGAGAAGAAAAAAAGTTGGCCTCCTTTAAACTTATTGAATATATCAAGGGAGATTTCATGGGAGATAGTAAAAAATATACATACATCACATCCTAAATGTAGAGAATTATCTCCAAAAGAATGATCAAGCAAACATAATAGCATGAGACAGTATTTTGAAAACAGAAACACTTGAAAAATATTTTCCATTTTTAAAATAGGGTGACTGCTACAATATTTAAATTTTTGTATGAAATTAGCAGTCTTTTGGCAAAAAAATTATACAAGACAACTGCCAGATTAAAATACATAACTCAATCTGTCCTTTAACTCACCACTCATTCTCTCCTCCTGTTTTTTCCTTTTTCTTTCTTATTCCTTTAATCAGAGAAAAGAAGTGCCTTTGTTTGTAATAAAAATGGAAATAAATTCTGAATGTGTGAAGTGGAAATAGTAAGTAATCACAAACATTCTGAGTTCATTATAAGCATTCTGCTCTAATTCTTTTTTAAATCCAAAAGAATTATTTCTTGTTATAGAGAAACCAAAATAGCTGAGTGGGAGCATATGTTCTTATCATATTTTAAATGTCAACATTATAATTGTTCATTTGTTAATACTCCAATTGGTTATAACATTAGTTATAAGACTACTGGAAGAAATAACAGTTATCAATTTAATTTGGTATTTTCTAAAAGACAATGTATGAAGCTTTGAACAATTTTGCCTTTTCTATATCAATATTTTCCTGGAAAGCAGGATTCCCATTCTAAAATGTATACACATAGAGCCACACATGCACACATGTGTTTTGAATGAATTATAAATAGATATTATATATTCATTATATATTATAACCTGCTTTTTCACAACATATTATATTCTGATTATTTTATCATATTGTTGGATATTCTATTGTGAATTATTTTTAATGTTGAGATTTATAATAATTCACTCAATTAGTTCCCTCATTATTAAATTTTGATTGCTTGTGATAATTTTCATTTCACAACCACAATAAATATATGTTAATATGTATACAAATTTATATTTATACATTTCAGATTAATTTCTACTACAGTTATTTATAAAAATTTTATTAGATAGAAACAAATAACATACTAAAGTGTGTAATGTATGAGACTGCCAAGTTCCTAACACCTCACTCTTGGAAACACTAGTCCAATAAAATGGTTGAATGAAACATTAGCATTTCATTTATTCTAATTATCTCTTTTATCATATATATTTTTCATTCTTCTCCATACCTATTCCATGTATTATTTAGAATATTTAAAAATTGTTACCAGAGAACTGTTAAATATCTCTAGATTTAGCTCAACATGGGAATTAATTCAGAGAGGCAAAATAAACTTTTAGGGATACATACAAGGAGGACTAGAAAGAGCCTATTTGCCTTTTTTTCATAATTTTTGAAATATGTGAATTAAAATACGTGTGATTTACTTAAATGTAATTTAATGTTAACTAGAGATGACTTTTTATTTATAAATGACTACATCTTTAAACAAGTAGTAAGACATAAAGCAGGGGTGCAAAACAGTATTCATTTTATAGAAGTATGTTTTGTAATGATTTCTGGAAAATAACTATTTCATGAAAGAAGAACAACTTGGAGTTGGTTTGATAAAATTTGAAGAGACAAAATCAAAGAGTGGTAAGAGACACAAAAGAATGAGAACAAAAATTATGAAAGAATAGGAACAAAAAAAGTAAAATAAAAGAGTCATATATATATATTTACAGGGACAGAGAGAGAGTCAGAGAGAGGGATAGACAGGGACAGACAGCAGACAGGATCAGAGAGAGATGAGAAGCATCAATCATTAGTTTTGCGTTGTGACACCTTAATTGTTCATTGACTGTGGACCTTCAGCAGACCGAGTAACCCCTTGCTGGATCCAGTGACCTTGGGTCCAAGCTGGCGAGCTTTTGCTCAAGCCAGATGGGCCCGCACTCAAGGCTGCCACCTCGGGGTCTAGAACCTGGGTCCTATGCAACCCAGTTCGACGCTCTGTCCACTGCGCCACCGCCTGGTCAGGCTTCCCATATATTTCCATATAAAGATTATCTAGAGAAATATTTTTCACAAGAAATAGTAACTATAATGTTTAGGCTTTATGTTTGTGTAATTATAACTTTAATAACAGACAAGAATTATGGGTAATTTAGTAAGGGGTCTAGGAACTCAGCAGACATTCAATAGATCAAAGGGGAACCAATCCTAAAACTGAAAAAAATCGATGGCCAATCTTTCTTGAGGCCATCTTTGTCCTGTAAAGATGTGACTTCAGTGCTGCAGTGTTTGTTTCTGCCTCAAATTTAATGGCTAGCCTAATTGCAAAGGTATCACAGTTTAATAAACCACAAGTCACAACCGTGGATGCCTTCATAATTCAGAAAACAAATAAGACCATATCATTTATTAAGTATAGTCTCTTTACTGGACTTTCAAGGTTGGCTGAGTTTTATATCCATAACCATTCTGTCTAATGTATGGGGAAATAAGCCTGAAATATAAAGTTCAGCAAAGACAAAAAGAGATAAGCAAAGCAGTGACATAGAGAAATGGACACTACTCTGGTTCTGTCAACTTTATCTGATACCAGCCTCTGTCTACAACTTCCCATTTATGGGAGCTACTAAATTTTTATTTCAACTAAATTGGGTTCAGTTTCTGCCACTTGCAATAAAATAATCCAGACTAATATAATAATTTCTTTTATTTATCTCTCACAGAAAAACCTCAATACAGTTATGAGGCAAATTTAGAAGATAATTTACCTTTGAGGCATATAAGTTCAATTAATGCACTTTTTGCCCTTTCAATACCATTTTTGAAATCTCTGAACACAAAATCTTATTCTAAATTTTAAGCTACTACAGTGGGGTCAGGGGAAAATAATAGCTACAGCTAAAGTTGTTTCATTAAATCATGTAAAGAAAATGTGTTAAATATTATACACACACACACACACACACACACACACACACACACGAATAAATTCCTTTTCCTGGGTGGAGATAAATATACTAAATACCAGGGTCCTAAATCCTATATGTTAGTCATGGAAGACAAATTTATATGGTTTTCTGACACATTTGTACTGCTAGACTTCACTAAAGCATATGAAGCACACATGTTACCCTGACAGCAAGGAAATGAAAATTATGCACTATATATATTTTTCAGTGGCATCTTTGTAGACCTTGCCAGTATCTGAACTGTTAGTACATGGTTGAATGTCAATTTTGTGCAGGAATTTTTAAAGCAGGTTTATTATAGTGCTGAATATATTTGGCCATAAATTTTATTATGCAGAGAAAGGAAACTTTTTTCAAACATAAAGTATTTATTTTTTTAGCGAGAGAGACAGAGACAGAGAGAGATACAGACAGACAGGAAGGAGAGAGATAAGAAGCATCAATTCTTTGTTGTGGCATCTTAGTTGTTCATTGATTGCTTTCTCATATGTGCCTTGATGGGGGTAAGCGGGAGTGGTGACTACAGCAGAGTGAGTGACCCCTTGCTCAAGGCAGCAACCGTGGGTTCAAGCCAGCAACCTTTCGGCTTCAAGCCAGTGACCTTTGGGTTTAAGCTAGCGACCATGAGGTCATGTCTATGGTCCCATGCTCAAGCCGGCGACCTCGGAGTTTTGAACCTGGATCCTTAGCATCCCAGTCTGACGCTCTATTCACTGCACCACTGCCTGGTCAGGCCCAAACATGAAATTTTAAAAACATCCATTAATTGTTTAGTATAGCAAGACTTTTGAATTCTAGACATTTTTAAATACTGATGTGGCTTTTCAGTGACTTTCATCCTTAAGGAAAAATATAATATATCCCTCAATTTAGTGTTTTGAGTTTTAGTATATAGCTTCAATACTGTCCCCTTCTGTCAGCCTACTTTAAGAAGACAGTGTTAAAATAGCACTAGAAGATTTTAGGTGATTTGGAATCTTTTTTTATTTCTTGAAATGAGCTCATCACTAAATGAGAACTTTAACAAATATTGAAAATACTTTCACTGTTCCATCTTTTATTCAGTCATGCTATTGACATTGCACTCAGTTCTTTGTCAAGAGTAAAATTGAGGCTGACCGGGCAGTTGTGCAGTAGATAGAGCATCAGACTGGGATGCGGAGAAACAGGTTCAAAACCCCAAGGTCACCAGCTTGAGCACAGACATATGGTTTAAGTAAGGCTCGCCAGCATAAGCCCAAGGTTGCTGGCTTGAGCATGGGGTCAGTTGGTCTGTGGTCCCCCGGCAAGGCACATATGAGAAAGCAATCAAGGAAATCAATGAACAACTAAAATGGCACAAGGAAGAATTGATGCTTCTCATCTCTCTCCCTTCCTGTCTGTCTGTCCCTCTCTCTCTTTCTGTCTCTGTCACACACACAAAAAAGAATGAAATTGAACTCACTGCTAATAAACCATTCTCAGGTTTGAAATAAATTAGGCTAATTTGCAAATTACTTTAAGTTTATTATTGACATTCCTTTCTTAATTTTTAAGAAATAAACTAATATTCATTAAGGAAAAGATGAAGACTCAAAGGAAAACTCACTTCACCAGTGTGGGATTTGGGTGACTATATTTTACTTACCTACTTACAAATTCATACATACATTCACACACAATTGCAAAAATGAGATAATTCTGTGACAGAAACTCTGAAATAAATATGACATAAGTAGGATAGAATTTTATTTTTATTCATGTGATTGAAGTCCCCTAGAGAACAATTTTATAAGCAATTTGGTACAGAGGTCCTTCCAGCTCATTGTTTAACAAACCTTCGGTCTTGGCTTTTTCCGCTCAAGCTCCAAAATAACTAAGCTATCACATCAACATCCCAGGAGGTAAGATGGAATCACTGCCTCTTAAAAATATAACATGAGTGATATGTGTGTGTGTATGTGTGTGTAGTTCTAAATTTTCAATAGCCTACATTAAAAGAGTAACAAGGAAAATTAATTTTTATAATAGACCATTTTGATATGGAATAAGTACAAATGTTATTAATATAAAATTTCACTTTTTTCTTAGAAATTTTATATGTATTTTATATTTATAGAAGTTATCGAATTTCTCAATTTAAGTTAGTGCCATATCAAGTGTTCAGTGTGTGGTTAATGGTTACTATATCAGACACTGTCACATAATTTTGGAAGCAATGCAAACATGTTATCTTTCATCAGTTCTAATAAAAATTGTACTGGAAGCCCTAGTTAGTTCAATAGAAACAGAAAGGAAATAAAAGTATTAAAGACTGGAAAGAGAGAAATTAAAATGCCTTTAGTCACAGATGACATGATTATCTATTTAAAAATCTCCACAAATTGATACACACTAAATATTCCTGTAACAAATACAGAAAGATTATAGGATACACAAGGTTAATCATATACCACTGATGGGCAATCTTTTGAGCTTGATGTGTCAAAATTAGCCAAAAAACCGAGCATAACTCGGGTGGTGTGTCACTTTGAGAAAAACGACCTAACCGGAAGTCCCAGAACTAGACGCTCTGTGCCAGAGTTCTGTTGTTTTGGCCTATAGACCTCCGGCACAGAGTGTCTACACTACAGAAAATGTTTCATCCCCGGCTACTGCACCTGGCCGTGCAGGAGCCAAGAATGAAACGTCCTTTTCGGCATGCAGCCCCATACTTCTCTGGTATGCGGCTGCATGCAGCCACATGTCGTCAAAAATGACTACGTGTGTCAGTGCTGACATGCATGTCATAGGTTCACCATCACGGTAATATACAAAAGTAAATTGCTTTTGTATACACCAGCAATGAACAATTGGAATTAAAAATAAGTAATTTTGTCTTTATGTTGAAAGATCATATAAAATTTTTTTATTTTTAAAGCTTAATAATGAAATTTTCCCAAAGTAGAGAATTCTGGTTCAATGTCACCAGGTTCATGACAGATACTATGGAGCTTCATATTGTAATATTTTATTTTATATTTTATAATTGCTATAATTATAAACTCTAAAATTGACTTTGTTCCATTAGTTTGTTTTTATGCTTCAGACACTATACAATCACGCTGGATAATTGCTCTTTGCTGTCATATATATATTACTTTCTCGCTGACCCTGTTTTTGTTATTATGATTATTACTGCTTATTTTCTTGTTTTTCTCACTTTTTCTTTGCATATCTCTTATATACATTCATTTATATCAATTATTGTTATGTACTGATGAATTTTATATTCAGATGTATTCTGAAATATTTCTTTCTTTAAATAAGTCCATTTCATTTCACATCTTTTGGTCTTTGTTAATTTATTTTTAGTTTTTGAATATCTGGTTCACGTTTTACATTTTCAATTTCTTGTTTAATTATCTTTAATACCAACCTGAGTTTAGTGCTATGTTTTTCTTTCTTTCTTAGTTTTTTATTTACTTTTTTTTAAGTAAGGGGTGATAGTGAGACAGATTACTGCATGCACCCCAACCACTATCCACCTGGTAACCATATCAGGGGTCAATGGCTGGACCAACTGAGATATTTTTAGCACCTGAGGTTGAGGCATTACGACTAACTGAGCTATCCTTAGCATCCAGTGTCCACGCTTGGACCAATCAAGCCACTGGCTATTGGAGGAGAAGAGGGAGAGAAAGCGGGGAGAGGGAGAGGGAGAAAAGAAGATGGCCACTTCTTCTGTGTATTCTGACTGAGAATCAAACCTGGGACATCCATATGCCAGGCAGATGCTCTATCCACTGAGCAAACTGGCCAGGACTCGTGATACATTTTTCTTATGCTTCATGGCCTGATTTAATTTCTGTGCTTTAACCTAAGAGTTTTTATTATTTTTATTTGTTTAAAAGTATCTTTATATGGATGATGGGTTTTACTTTTCTTATTGTGTTTGTTTTGGAGTCTCAATTACAGAATACTTCTGAGTGACCAGAAGTGTTTTTCCAGAGGTCTGAGTTCAGGGTCTTCACCCTCTGCTACAAAATAAAAGCTGCTCTAAAGAACAAATTTAGTTTGTTTTAAATATATGGCAATCATTTCTTTTGCTTTACATCTTTTAATTCTTTGCTTCTTTCTTGTCTCAGTAGCGTCATCTTCTTCAGTTACTCTTTTCTTCCCCTCACAGCCCAGGACACCCAAGGACACCATCTTCAAAGTATGTCTCTTCTGCAGAAGCTTTGAGTTTTAAGAGGGCCATCTCTGGTCCCATACATTCTTCAAGACCTTTACTTGTGAGTAACCAGTAGCCAGTGATCTAACTTGGCATGTTTCTACTAGAATAAGGTCATTTCTGTCTGAAAAAAAAAAACTCCAGTTGGTATTATCTATGTTCTGTTGCATTCTCTTTTCCATTCAGTGCTTACCAAACTGTTATCTCTGGACGCCATCTGGAACTAATTTTTCTGGTCTTGGGTGTTTATTATCCCTATTAAGTTTTATCATCTTAAATGGGAGATTCGGTTGGTTCTATTTAGTGTGTGTGTGTGTGTGTGTATGCATGTCTTTTAATTTAGGAAAAAATTTTGAAACATTAGAATATAAAATAAGCCCTGAAACCTCTGAATATCTCTTTATCACTTAAAAGTACATCTAGGCCTGTGGTGGTACAGTGGATAGAGATTTGACCTGAAATGGTTAGGTAACTGGACTTGCCAGGTCAAGGCATCTATAACAATCACCCAATAAACAATTAAAAGTGAAACAACTATGAGTTTATATTTCTTGCTCCCACTCCTCTCTCTCCACTCTCTGTAAAGTCAAAAAATAAAATCTTTTGTTTTTTTAAATACAACATAGGCATCCCTCTAAAGGGACCATTTTGGGGCCATAATTTCCAAAAATATCTACATTATATTTTATGGAATGGATGATATTGCAATTTTATTTTATTTTTGGTAAAAGTTCTTAGTTATATAAATGAATTCACTCTGGTATATTTAAACAGAACCTGAATTTACTAAATATTAATAGGCAAAGTAACTATGCAATTTGTTTTTTAAGCTGCTGTCTTGGAGATAATGTATAATTGTTTTCACTTTCAAATGTGTTTTTTTGATGATAAATTATATGATCACTTAATTAATGGCTCACACAATTATTAAGAAGCTGAAAAAGAATTTAAGACTAAGCTTCTAGGAACAACACCCACAATTATGCTGCAGAACTGACCAAATGCTGCTACTGCCACTGATACTGGCCTCACCAAGCTGGAAAAGTCAGAATTTCCCTTTACTTCTTCCTCAGTAACTCCACTATGCATCTAGAACACCCCTGAAACAAGGATACTTCCAGGAATAAGAAATGTTCCCCCAAAATACTGTGTCTTCATGTTTCTCAATTCTGAGTCTCAGGTGAGTGCATCTTCCTCTCGAGCCTACAAGTAGAGTCTCTTACAATTCAAATGCAGGCAATTGCTCTGCACTCTGCCAATCATGTGCACCCCCCCCCCCATGCAAGTCTATTATTTCTTGCACGGTCTCAGTTTCCTGGCTGGATTAGAAATACTTCCCCTTAGTTAACCATGTAGCTTCCTAAGTTTTGTTTTCTCCTCCAAGGTATTTATTTATTTGGTTTACTTGCTTGCTTGCTGATCGATTGATTGAAGAGCTTTACTTTTCAAAAGTGATTCTCTTAATTGGGGAGTCACACATCAGTATTATTCCACTGATTATACACTAAAAATTATTCAAAGATATGGTACATCAAAGAGTAATATGAAATATTCTTAAATCCAGTGTATGTTAGATAGTTGATAAATTAGGTACCCTGAGAGTAACTCACAGGATTAAGTGAAACTTAGAGGCATTAAATTTATATCCAAAGTGGGGTAGACATAATATAACTATAAGATGGAAAGACTGAGAAAATATGGTAACTCTTTACTAAGTTATGAAATGGTATCATATAAAAGGGAGTAGGAGAGATTGTAACTCTATTTCAACATAGAACAGTGATTAGGTGCATATGTAAAAATTAATATTTCTATTATATTTGTATTTTTATTTATTTTTGCTATGTTAAGAGAATTCTTATATTGTTTTAGAGATTGTTCTCAATCCACAAATCCCACTTCCTAATTTAAGAATAGAGTGTGTTTCCATTCAAAAGGCTCTAATTTTTTAAATAATAATAATTTAAAGCTGTATAATAAATAGTATCTTTTTTATTAAATGGTCCTATAGTATCACAGAAAAAAAACATTTTGTCAATTCATTGGCAAGTCAAAGAGTCCAAGAAATAGCAACATTTTATTTTTTTATGACATTATATTAGGTTACATATGTGTAACACTAAATTAGCATATCTCTGAATTTACTACAAGCCTAAATGAGAATATTGAAAATGTTAATCATGTCACAAGAATGAAATATGACCAAAACTACCATTAGTGATATAAATTCTCTTCTTTTATCAAATCTAACTGTGTAAGTAGTATGATTATTGTATAGACAAGGATGCATTAGGGTGTAGCCATATAGCATTGTTTGTTTCCCATTTATGCTTTTGTATTTTTTCAATGAGGTATGTTCTTTTCCAGCCACTGGATGGAATCTTTGGTAGACCCTGAGACTTTTCTTGTCATGCTTATGCAACTAAAATCCTATAATCAGAGTTTAGTAATTAAATCAAAACACAGTTCAATACTTAACACAGTTCCAATGTTCTGTAAAAATCAAATCTCTGAACCTATTTATAAGTTGTGGCTTTTTCCTTCCCAAATTTCAGGTGCTCTGAAGTCTAATTAGAAAGATGGTATTGGTTTAGTGTCCTCTCTTTCCTCACCTAGGTCCCGATTCTCTTCTCTCATTTAGCTAATCCCTCAGGGTTGGAGGGGAGGTATAGGGAGGAGAGTGAAAATAAAAGATAGTTCTCACTTGACCAATACACTGGTCATGATCTAGAATTATCCTTCTTTAGACCTGCAAGAATTTTCAAGCAAACAACTTATTTCGTGGGGCAGTCCAGGAGTCCAACAGAGTCTGACTCCCATGGCTTTTCTCTAAAATTCTCTCCTATGGATAAACTTTCTGGCTGATCACTCCCTGAGACCCCATGGGATCAGGAAATGTACCTCCAGCTTCCCTCACTGAAGTGCCCTTGACCTTCCTGGTTCTCTCAGACAGCTTTCAAGAATGACTTTCTAATGTCCGAGGCAAAACCCACTCTTACCTTGTCCCCAAAAGTTTTGGGGATCCGCTTATTTCTCAAAACGCAGTGTTCTGCTCTGCTGCCACAGTTTGAGTTAGCCAGCTTCTCACCAGTCCACTTATTCATGCATGCCTCAGAAACAGAGGTGGGGTGAGAACATAACACAGCTCTCTCTAAAGAAATTTGCTTTTTAAATGTTCTCCTGTGATAATAATGGCCTATCTTTTTACACTCTTGAAAAGGATGAGAGAGTTAAGTGTTTTCTACAGATTCTGAAATTCTTGTTCTGAAATTACTTGCATTTTGTACTATCACTTCTTCTCTTTGGAATGTACTTCAACTAAAATCTTCCACTTTAACTTCAGGTTCCATTAAGGTCACTCTCTGGGTGTCACAAGTGCTTTTATTTGAGAATTCTCTTGCCCTCCTTTCCTCACCTGTGACTTGCCTAAGACAAGAAACTCATTAAAAAGAATATGGAAAAAATCTGTACTCTCACTACTGTTATATTCATTTGTGAGTACTTTTTCATTATTTTCCCAGATGCACACGTATTTTATATTATTTTAATTTATAGCATTTGTATTATAACTATTTTTAATTATTGTTATAAAAAATTCCATACAGTCATAATTTTAATAACAAAGAAGTATTCTTAAGAGCCTTTCCAGAATTTAAGAAAATAAATATTCTTTTCTTAAAGTTTTAGGGAAAAATCAGTTTTAGATCCTTTGTTCATATCACTTTGTTTATATTTTATATTGATAGCACACTAGGAAGTGATATATATATATATATAATCTCCAATGAAATCATGTAAAGCAGATGCCGTTTTTACAAGAATTGTTCAGGGTGTGTTTGAGTACCCAAAACAACCCAAAGTTCTGCAGATCTTCATTACACTCAGGTTTGCAACAAAAACCTCCCTCAGAATGGCAAATCAAAGTAAGGCACAATACTGACATCTTTATTCTATTATTCATCCATTCATGCAACATGCATTTATTGAATGCCTTTTATATAGGCATTGAGCCAAGAGCTATAGGGAATGCTACAAGAATAAAATGTGAACTTGCCTTCAGATTTTATTCTGATAAAAAATCAAAAATCATAGTAATAAGTATACAAATTAATGTTTTAGTGGTTATTATGGGCATTTATTCATAACAATAATTTACAAACACATTTCTTAATCTTCCCAATAATCTTTCCAAGTAGGTATAAATAACCTAATATTAGATGAGGACAGAAAATCTCAGAGAGGTTAAGTAAATTGTACAAGACCAGTTTACAAATGGCACAGGGAGTATTTGGTCTCCTATATGGCTCTAGAACTATTTATTCATTATACAATGACTTGTGTACAAAGCAGTCTGCCTTTAAGACAGATTGACAGAAAATGTTATTAGTCTTCAGAAATAAGGAATAGTATGATCTACAGGAACTATTGAAATATTTTGTAAAGATAAAAAAGATTGCATCATCAGATAGTTCACAGGTAAATTATTTTTGTTAGGGAAAAGGGCAATTGAGTTTGAATTGTTCAATTGATTCTCTAGACTGATTCAATTTTCTTTGGTTAGGTCTATGTGTCTAAAGCCTGAGAGAAAAATGTCATGTTTTCCATAACAGCAGCCAGTTTATACAGCTTCTCCCAATTTGAGAAAGACCAAAAGTATTATTGCTTTTATTGTACAACTGTTATCATGCATAGTGAATGGAACCCAGTGAAATTTTTCAATTAGTGAGCTTCTACTCCCATCAAGTACACACAACTCAGTGAGATGTCTGTTTTCTATAGGCAGTGAGTGGGTTTTCAGGTAGTTTTTAGTCATTCATTTATTAAAATTAATAATTGCTGTAACATTAATATAGACAAAATGGGAAGAGCAGTTAAAAAATCATTTTCAACAAATGATTTCCACTTTTATAACAGAACCCTGGCAACTATATCTCTAACCTCACTTATAATAACAAGAAAACTATCACCATTCTGTCAGCACCAGGACATTTCATTTCAATATCTATGGAGTCTACTTTTATTGCTTTCATTACTGTTTACATTATACATTATTTATTTGAAAATATTTGAGAGCACACCTATTCTGTTACCAAACCTAATTTTAGGGAAAAAAAGGAGGAATATGGATTTTAAATAATTCTAATTAAATAATTTTAACTCGTTTTAAGTAATTCTAAGTAGCACTATTGGTAGTTTTTTTTTGATGTTTCTTATGCCAACCAGATTTTCTAAGGTTAACAGAAAGGATCCTTACCACTGCCAACATCAAAATCATGAAAAGACCTGTATCATGCCCCACCGGATGCTCTTACATGGAGCTACTTAAATGGTATATTGCCTTGAGGTTTCTATGCAATACCACAGTTTCAATTATCTTCTCATATTGGTAAATGTTTTTAAGCTGGTAAAAGGTACATATACCCTTCTAAGAATTATTAAAGTTATTTTTTAAAATTCCACACAAGCGCCTGACCAGGCGGTGCACAGTGGATAGAGCGTCGGACTGGGATGCAGAAGACCCAGGTTTGAGACCCCAAGCTCGCCAGCTTGAGCGCGGGCCCGTCTGGCTTGAGCAAAAAGCTCACCAGCTTGGACCCAAGGTCGCTGGCTCCAGCAAGTGATTGCTTGGTCTGCTGAAGGCCCGCAGTCAAGGCACATGTGAGAATGCAATCAGTTAACAACTAAGGTGTTGCACCAGCAACGAAAAACTAATGATTGATGCTTCTCACCTCTCTCCGTTCCTGTCTATCTGTCCCTCTCTCTGACTCTCTGTCCCTGAAAAAAAAAGAAAAAAAATTCCACACAAGCATTTTAATTTTAATGGCATAATTAAGTGAAAAAAGTGTTGAAATGTTAAGGTCAAACAATTATATTTTAAATTAGCTTACATAGCCACAATAGAGTCAGTATAAACTTATGCATCATAGAACATAAAAACTCTCAGATAAAAATGTCCCCATGGTGCTTATATGTGAAAGTATAAGAATTAAATATGCCTCCTTCATCTCTGGTGGTACAAAATTCTACTACACAGAATTTTTATGTCTTAATTGCACTTTTGTATTTTTTATGTAAAAATACTTGTATGTCACTAAAGTTTTTATTTTTCTGTATCATAGAATAAGGTACAAAAAGAATAGCATTGTCTTCACTTAAAATGATCCAGTGTAATTTATTCCACAATTGCTTCCATATTCCATTGAATATAACATCCCTACTTTTCTTTTCTTATGGACTACAAGAGTACTTATTTTTTTAATATATTTTTCTTCTGAATTTCAACTACTTGTTTATCTTCTTTAAACTATATTCCCTTAGCTTTATAACATACTGAAGTAATGTTACATTTTTATAATTCACAATTTTCTAAGTTTGAAGCTGATGCATCAAGAACAGTTGTCTTATTATATCTGATTCAATTAATTAGATGCAGGTGAATATTATTTAAAGTATAACATAAATTTAAAATCCAGGTTCTGGTGTTAGATTTCCTGGATTTAACACTTCTTAGCTGTGTGTCAGTGGGCAAGTTCCTTAAGCTATAAATGTCTCAATTTTGTAATCTATGGAGTGAGGATACTAATAGTATCATGCCATTGGGTTGATGTGAGGACTAAGGGGATAATCCACATAACACTTAAAATAAAATCTGGCACAAAGTAAGTACACATTAACATTAGATATTTGAAGGGTTTTGTTACTATAATTATTATATGTTTTGATTTAATTTGAAAGACACCTTAAAAATTTTACCAAACACTGAGGATATAAAGATGAATAATGTATAGTCACTTTTGTGGAAAAGTTAGGAACCAGAGAGAAAAATATGTGATAGGCAAAAAAAAAAAAAAAGACTAAGGAAAATGCACAAAAGCTTTGAAAATATTCTAGTTTAATTTTATGAATTCATTTTAAGTCTATGGATACCAAATTTATATGATTGCAGCAATAAATAAAATTTGAACTCTGGCTCAAATTAAAATGAATTTCACATTTTTAAATTTACTATCACTTTTAGTTTAAAATTTTAACTCATCCATTATTTTACATTTTCTTTTTTGGGGAAGGGCTTTTCCTTTTGTCATTTTGTTCTGAGTTTAGAGCTTATTCTTACTAACTTGGGTCCTATTAATTTCCTAAATTAGTAAATAGTTATTTTATGTACATCCACATTAAGATGAGACAATGTACTATACTTAAAAGTTTTAAGTGTCTTGGTTGGACTTGAAGGGGTTATAATTTTTCAACAGAAAATGACTTTTAATTAAATTTATACTTTCCAACTTATTTTAAATATAATAGTTAATATATACCCAATTGAAAAGAAACTTTATTTTTCATAACTCGTCACTATTTAATATTGTGTTATACAGATATGTCTTTATTTGTGCATTTATTATTTTTCTCAATAAACCATAAGTTTCATCAATACAGACACTCCTTTGGATATTTCAGTACTCTATAAAACTGTACATTGCACATAGTATATGAATATGTGCATGTACATTATGTGGCATTTCCCAAACGGAATTGATCTTGAATTATTTTCACTATGACTCTTTTCACAGAACTAGTATTCCTTGGAACACGCTTTGGGAGATACTGCTGAATAGTTTCAGTTTAGTTTTTCTGGTCTGCCTTGTATATTTTTCCTCACACAATTGGCCTCAGATGATGACTTGTACAGATTGTGTTGAGAGCTTCCCTTTCTTTTCCCCGTGCTTCTGGTTGGACTCAGACAATCAAAAACAATAACAGAAGAAAGGAGAAAAATAGATGTTTTGAGACATGAATCTCTACTGGAGGCCTCAGTTGCCATGAAATGAGCCTCACCATAAAGCTCTCCTCCCTATATACAGGTAACCTCCCCCACATTGTTGAATCAAATAACTTTGGTGAAGGCCTCTCAGGTCCCCAGCCCCTCCTTTTTCAAGCCCCAAGTTACTGCACTATCATTTGTTGGTTTTTTAAATTCTGCCCATGTTGTATTAAGAAGTCTCACTTCAATTGCTTAGTGTGAGCATACCATCCGATTCTTGTCAAGGTTTTAATTCCACTATTTCATGCTGAGCTCTAATTCCACCATCTGCTTAGTCCTTTAATTGGATGAATATTTAGGTAAGGTCTGTCTCAAGATATATTCTCTTACTAGTCTACTAAGTAGAGGTTTTAGAATTGCATGACCGGGCAACATGAAGTCAGAGTACCCATGCATAAAATGTTATGTGTGTCACAAACACATATTTAATTTCAGCAGAGAGCTGATAGTATAGTTTGATAAATTCTCAGAAACAAATGGGAGTTTAATTTGTTTATGCTCCTGTGATTACAATCCCTGCTATTTGGTATTTTTCTTTTCCCTGAAAATTAAAGACATGTATTAGTAAAAACATGCTCTTCCTAAACCAAAAGAGTTCTTTCTTACTTTTATTTAGTAATACATTTTACGAGGCTTTTATTAGTTGCATAAATTTATTTCTTTCTGGAGAAATTAATTTCATTTTACTTTGCATACCCTAACTCTCATTAGAAAAATATGTATTGATTTCTTATGTATTTTATTAGGTTCTAGAGACACAAAATTAATATGATTCTTGTTTTCATAAATTTGGCCTAATTCCTTTTTTTTAATTAGACATATACAGAAGATATATTCTAGAAAAATTCCACATTTTATAATATAGCATATTTGACCTAATTTACTGACAATTGTTTATATTCATCTTTGCCTGCTAATCTATAATTGTCTTGACACCAGGGAGTCTATATTATTCACTGTGGAAATTCAAGTGTATTAGACAAGGCCTTGCTCACAATATAGAAACATATGTCAAATAAACTATTATTTTTAAAGTAGAGAGGAGACACCATGTTTTATATGCTACTGTTTTCTAAAATTTATTGACTACTAAATGTATTGTTTGTCTAATTGTATATAATTAGGTAGTTCAGGGGAACAGAAATATAAATTAAATTGGTAAAATGGCTAATTTTTCAACCTGGTTATAAAGTTGTATTTTAGTAAAATATTGGAGAACTTAGAGCAGAATTTCTTTCTTTTTTTTTTTTTACAGAGACAGAGTCAGAGAGAGGGATAGATAGGGACAGACAAACAGAAACAGAGAGAGATGAGAAGCATCAATCATCAGTTTTTTGTTGCTGTTACAACATCTTAGTTGTTCATGGATTGCTCTCTCATATGTGCCTTGACCACGGGCTTTCAGCTGACAGAGCAACCCCTTGCTGGAGCCAGCGACCTTGGGTCTAAGCTGGTGAGATTTTGCTCAAACCAGATGAGCCCGTGCTCAAGCTGGCGACCTCGGGGTCTCGAACCTCAGTCCTTTCGCATCCCAGTCTGACGCTTTATCCACTGTGCCACCGCCTTGTCAGGCAAGCAGAATTTCTTAAGTTGTAATATCCACACATCTATATCAACATTCTCAAACATACTGGCACAATAAAGTTTGATAACTACAGCCTCCCTCAATTATTTAATACTTGTAATAATAATAATTATCATAAGAAGAGAATATAATGATTTTCTTGTTTTTCATAGTGATAATTAACAATGGTAACGAGAAGAACTAAGACTATATATAATAGAGTTTGACGGCAAAAGGGATGTAAATAGGGACGTGGTGATGGGGGGTGAGGGTGTTATATTCAGTGGGACACTTGAATCTATGTTAACACAATAAATTAAAATTAATAATAATAATAACTCAGAGAGTTAATCAAATGCTACAGGGAAACTATATACCCAGGTTTTTCATGGCAATGATAAAAATCATGTCCCAGAACTGAAGGGAAAAATAGATGAGCTTTAGCTCAAGTACAATTAAAGTTGCCTTAAAAAAATGCATTCTCCTAAAAAAAAAAATGCATTCTCCTTCAACTGAGGATTGGGAAGGTTGAGGGAATACAGCATCAGATTAAGCAGCAATGTGTAGCCTGACCAGGCAGTGGCGCAGTGGATAAAGCATTGGACTGGGACGAGGACGACCCAGGTTTAATACCCCACTGTAGCCAGCTTGAGCATGGGCTCATCTGGCTTGAGCATGAGATGATAAACATGACCCCATGATTGCTGGTTTGAGCTCAAAGGTCACTGGATTGAAGCCCAAGGTGGCCAGCTTGAGCCCAAGGTCGTTGGCTTGAGCAAGGGGTCATTTGCTCTGCTGTAGCCACCCTCTCCCTGTCAAAGCACATATGAGAAAGCAATCATTGAACAACTAAGGTGACGCAACAAAGAATTTATGCTTCTCATCTCTCTCCCTTCCTGTCTGTCCCTATCTGTCCCTCTCTCAGAGTCTCTTTCTGTCTCTGTCAAAATAAAAGCAGCAATATGTATGATAAAAAATGCAAAGAAGATAAGTGTATAATGTTATACATTTGTTTGTGTTTCCAGAAATCTATTTTTATAATGTTTTTAATGAAATGTACTACAAAGCCAAAGTTTTCCATTCTATTTTAACAGGTGTTGGGCAAATGAGTTTGTAAAATTTGTATTTTTTGAGTTTGCTCACTTTTCTTCTTAAAAAAATGGTGCTGGAAAGTGACAGGTATATGTAGTCTGTGAAATTGCAAATTACCTTCCTGCTTAGGAGAGCCCATTGTTTTCCTAATGTTTGCTGGATGAGAGGTCTTGGTGAGCCCAGGTAGTTTTGTAGAGAGAGAAGAAGGAGAAGAGGCAGAAAGAAGCCATGTTTGCAGAGGGAGAACAGAGAGAATGTAGAGTGCTGAAGAGAAACCATTTTGTACAGAGAGGAGGTGTGCAGATGGGGAACCAGAGCTGAGGGGCTTTGGGAGCTCCACTGGTACTGGTGAGTCCTTTGATTCTAGGAGGAACCAGAGAAGATTCTCCTGGTTGTGGAACAGGAGAATGTGTCAGGGCTTTGGGAGCCACTGATAGAGAAGGAAGGGGTATTCGCTGTATGTTTGCTTATTGGCTAGTGTGATGCTTTAATAAAGGAATGGCCCACCATTTTTTGGCTCCACTGTTTCTCTACCGTCTGTCTGAATTCAAGGAGAATCTGCATCTGCATGGCCACAACGGTGGTGGCCACTGGCTTTAAAACAGAGAAAAATGTTTTTTGGAAGATGACTTTTGAACACAAACATGACTTTTAATCAATAAAGCATTGGGCAACATAGTACCTTGCACATAGTAGGTATTCAATAAATATTTGTTTTGACTAAGTAAAATTCCAGACTGCTCAGCCAAGGTGAAGGTATTTGTTGACAATTTATCTTCATTAACTAAAGAAGTAAAAGTAGAATAATAAGCTTTCTGGAAATTGTAATAGCAAACCCAAGCCTGAAAACTGTGGTGGTATCTCACATTGAGGGAAAGTTAACGTTCAAAACTTCACATTCATTCTTAAAGTCATTAGAATATAACTGGTAGAGTCACTGTCTAAGATTTTTAAAACTAGTCTAACGTTTTTACAAAGGGAAACTACTATTATGCAGAAGTTCAGAATATGAAAGATGAAAGTGGAGCTGCTCTGGGTGAAGCAGAGAAATAGGCCTCCAGAGGCTTCCTCTCCTCACCTCCTTCAGTGCCCTTAGGCAACTCTGCAGGGGCCAAGGAATGCTGGTAATTTTAAAACCTTTCAGAGAGAACATTAAGGATTAACATGACCTACGGAAAAATGTGTTTTATTTATCGTTCTTTGTTTGCGGGCATCATATAAACATCAACAAGTATTTACTTTGCTCCAAATAAATAATTGATGTTTTATATTTCCTTAAATAATCGTAATTATCATATTATCAAAACATCTGCCTTGGAAACTAACAGGCTGCACAGTTGCACATTTTTATAAGGTTCCCTTAGAAATCCACATGGTCCTGGAATAAGGTTTCCATGGAAGGCCGGACAAGCTCTTG